>PVKA01015154.1:9196-50820 GCA_004027165.1 Ctenomys sociabilis
TGTTGTTTCAATCCATCATTTCCTCTGTTGTTTTTTCCTATGTCATTTTCTTTTGTCTATTTTAAAACTTGTACTTCATTCATTCATTCACTTATTCAACTAATGTTTAGAATTTGATAAAAAAAAATAAAGAAACATTGAATTATCAAGTAGTAATACAGTCTATTCTCTGCCAAAATTCTTGGTGGAATATACTTGTAGAAGAAAATGATAACACATGGCTCTCCAGTAAAAGTATGCGGGATGTTTTACTCAGGACATATTTAACCATTTTTGAAATAATTTAATTTATGGTCAATATAACTTTTCTGTAGATTATAACCATTCCAAAGCATTCTTTCATACTTTTCACTGAGATCCTACACAATACAAATACTGCAGTGTTTTGCTATTTATTTTCTCTTTAACTTTTTTCTGATATATTTGAAACTAATTTCTTGCTGTGATGTTCAAATAGTCCCAAATAAATGTACATTTCTTAGAAATGGGGCACTTTCACATACAACTAGAGTACAATCGTCAAAGTTAGGAAATTAACTTGTAGCTTATGTTAATCTGGAACACTTGCTCAAGATTTCTCCATTACATGACCTTCACATCTTTTAAGACAGTGGGAATTTCAGGTGGTAGAGTCTTCCTTAATTTGGGCTAGGGAGATGGCTCAGGAGAATAAGCACCTCCCCAGCAAGCACAAAGGCCTGAATTCAACCCCCAGTTCCCCCACAACACCCAAAAAAGAAGGTTAGATTTAGGCTAAGCTTGTTTTGGCAGCCCTACATCAAAAAGTTACTATGTTTTTAGTACATCTTGTCAGAGTCCACATCATCATTAACTGTGATTTTCAGTTTGATCACTTAGGAAAGATGGCACCTGTCAGATTTGTGTACTATAAAGCTATTGTTTTCTATTCTACTGAAATTTCACTATTTTTATGGAATTAATCAATTAATGACAGTTGACTTATCTTTCTGAAATGATATTCTGTGTTTACCATATAATTATTTCTACTTTCATCACTAATTCTGTATTTATTAGCTTATATCCTAATGTAAAACAAAATGTTGATCCAATTGTTTATTGCTTTCTTATCATGAACCCCTTATGGATAGTTATTTTATTCTGTATTCTGTGATGGTCAATGTTTAATATTTAATTTTTGGAGCTTGGATAAATATGTACATGTTCTTTTTCATTTGAGTAACTTAGCCACACTGAAAGGAGGGAAAGAGCAGGCTTAAGTACATTTTGAGCAGTGTATTTTAATTATGCCCCTGATGTTAATGACCAAAAGAAGTCAGATAAATGTTGATATAATTTTTATCTTGTTTCCCATTGTGATGTGAATTAGTAACTCTAAAGCTACTTTATATAATGCTCATTAAGCAAATATAGTTAGTTTATTACTGATAGAGGGAAGCCGAAGTTTCAGTGTTGAAGGGAGTACCAAATGTGTAAAGGCTAGAACAAACCTATTTTTGTTTAACTGCGCTTAGAGGTGTGAGTGCAAGCTTACTACTTTTGATATACATAAAAGCATGTGATATAGCAATAAATACAGATGTATGCAGGTATAGTCATCTGTTAAATCCGGGAGTGTCAGTGGTCTGATTTAACCATCCTATTCTTAACCCATTTTGTATTATTTATCTGTGCTTTTCATGCTAACAGAAAGCAAAAAACTTAAGAAATTAGAAATTCTTCTTTTTGTACAGGGCCTCACTTTTCAACTTGGACTCATAGTGATCCTCCTGAATTCTTCCTCCCTAGTGCTGGTAGAGGCATGCACCAGTACTCGCAGACTCCATCACCAGCTTCTTGTCCCAGAGGGAGGGGCTGGCATGCCATGCCTTGTCAGGGATATAACCCTGGCCCCTGTGCTTACCTAAGAAAGTGCTTAGTCCCCTGAGCTATACAGCCAGCCCTAGAAATTCTTTTCACTCTCCTTATATCACTTAAGACCCCCAAAGGCATTACAATTATTAGAAACTATGGCATCTTTATTGTCAACATGGACTACGGATTTCATTATTTTCAGGGTGAAAGTAAATTATTTGTAGGAAGTTTCAAATCCAGGAAGTACAGTGGCTCTCAGAACTAAACTGTAAACTATATAATCAACCTATTGAAAATCAAAGGAGAAATATTCAAATCCATGTGATGCCAACAGGGTTTGATTGTAACACAATGGAACTTTTAATACCCTAAGTAAAGTGTATGTCTGACAGAATGCAAAACTGGCATGAGTGCAATTAAAAGTGATTATACTAACATCAATAGACTAGTGCCATCCTGAGTAACTGCCCAGGAGAGGAAATTGCCACTCTAGATCCAGAAATTAATATCTTCAGTCTCAGTAGATAGTGGGAAAAATGCATGTTCTCCATACTTACGTAAAATCGAATTCTTTTAACTCATGTTGTTTAGTTTTATGCCCATTGTGATTTTAGACTACCATTCGTCATACAAAATTGTGGCCTACGAGCAAATAAAGAATATGTTGGGTACCACTATGCTGTGTCAGTTGTAATTCTCACTATGAACTACCACATTTTCAGTAATTTTCTAAGCACTAGTCTTATGACTTGGGTTACTGTGCATCTGCCCCATGAATAAAGGCAATACCATGTTCCAGTGCTAAGTCAAGGTCTTAGTTACAAGACTACAAACCTGGAAACACTTTGGAGACAAAAACCCAGAATGTGGGACTAACCAAACCGTTTTTGTGTCTCTAAATTAATATTAAGATGCTCTTAGTAAAGGAAACTTTTTAAAATATAATTGTGTAATAAATACATCATATATTTGTACACACTCTTACTTCTGCCAACGCTGACATACAAAAACTAGTACACACTTTTTTATCAACATGTCAAAGATCTTTGAATGCCATTTAGAAAGGAGAATATTTTCTTTATTTTACCCAAGAAGGGGGTTACTATTTACAGATTCCATAATAATGGGCAAATATTTTTCCTCACTCTTTTTATTAAATATTATATGTAAAACAGCTAAAAACCCAAGTAGGATCAAAACATTCCTTAAGGAATTCTCTCACCCTATCCCCCTTATAATTGAATTTATCGCTTAGGTTACCCCTAAGGTTATTCATGTAACAGGCCACACTGACCTTCTCTTGTGCTTCTCAGTTCTATCAATAAAGAGCCACACAGGAGCTTGGTGATCTAAGCACCTGCCTAATAGTGCAGAGACCCAGGTTCAGTCTCTGGTACCATATGCCATACAAGCCCAGGCTGCCAGCCACTGAAACTGGATGTAGTGGTGTAAGCCTGTAATCTGAGTGCTAGAGAGGCTGAGACGGGGGGATCACTACTAGTCTGAGTTGTGTAATGAGACCCTGTATCAAATAAATAAATAAAAACAATTATTTTCAAAGCTTAAGTAACATTAAAAGACCACACAGTTTTGAGTTTGGGGTTCTCTTTATAAGACTTTCTCACATCAAAGAATCTTCATTAAGTGTAGTCACTCTCAGCCCTCTTGAAGTTTGAATTAGACACTGACTTTGAGTATCTTTCATTTCTGGCATGCCCTGGTCATGAACTCCACAGGGCTCTTAGTGCAACTGAACCTGACCAGGTGATTTAGAAACAGAACTTGTTTTATGGAGGAGATCAGAAACTTTGAAGAGTAACCTTACAATGCCGTAGGCAGAGATTGCTACTACTATCGTGTTAAGCAGCTAGTGTGCTAATAGAAATGTGGGCTATAAAGGTTAGGCTCAGCAAGTTTCAGTTAGGAGCAAAGATTACATTGATTGGTTCCCTAGAATTCACCTGGTATATACTCTGCTGAAAAGTTTGTCTACTTTGCTTATGTCGTGGAATTTTGCCTGAGACAAAGATTAACAGTGGTGGATTAAGCTGGTGGTGGAAATTCCAAGGCATGTCAGGCCTGAGAGCCCAGACCTTCTTATGATTCTAAGAAAGCAGTACACGAAACTATGAGAGTGAAGAAGAAAGTGCACTTTTATCCCAGGAAGTTGCAGATGCCAGGAACATGGAAGGTCTCCTGAGGAAAACCTCAGGCAGAAGGGGGAGCACTTTCCAAGAGAGTCTGTATCAGCACAACTGGCAGCCCCGTCAGGGCTCACTACAACTTGCTGTCGGTGTTAGGTGTGGAACTGCAAGATTTAATGTTTTCCTTGTGGGGCTTCCATCTCGTGTTGATCTAATTCCTTTCTAGTCCTCTATTTCTATCCCTCTCTTTCTTTTTGGAATGGAAGTATGCATCATGTACTGTTTTATGTTGGAAGTATTTAACTTTCTTTTAGTTTTGTCAGTAGTTTGCAGCTAAGATTTTTTTCCACTGTGTTTCAGAGGAAACTTTAGACTTGATCTTTTCAGTAACTTTGGACCATCTGGCAACCCTAACGAAGTCCTGATGCATTTTGCTTAATGAGACAGTGTTGTGGGAACAAGAGACAGAATGCTATGGCTTGTATCTAAAAGTCAGAAAATCTCATGTTCAGACATAGGATCTGGTTTTAAGGGGCGGATCCATTGGGTGTGACTCTGAGGAGTGTGTCCTTGTCCACAGCTTCTCCTTTTTCTGTTTTGTGGTGGGCGTGGGTGGAGATGCTGTCCTTTGCTAGCCCTTCCACCATCCTGTGTCTGCCTTGCAGCCACCTGACTTTTAACTGAACCCACTGGATACTCAAGCCAAATAAACCCCTTCTTAGTTAAACTGTGGTTCTTGGGTACTTTGTCCCAGTGACAGAAAAGCTAGTCACATCACTCTCATATTTTGATATCAGTACTGGTCACTTAGACACCCACCTCCAATGTGGAATTAGTGTAGAAGCAATATTTCTCACCAACCCCACATGTAATATAATGTGAGTTCTATCAGCTTTCCCTCCAGATATTTTGAGAATCTAATCACCTCTACCACCATCATAGCTTCAGTCCTCTTCTGAGCATTTCATTGTTCTCACAAACTTCAACTTCTCCTCTTTCTCAGATCTCATTCTTTGCCTCATGCTAAATTCATTATTTACAGAGACCCCGAGTACATTCCTAAACTAGACATTGTAGAAATGTCCCTTTATGGACACATCATGATTATACAAATTTATGGGGTACAATGTGATGTTTCATTCATGTACACATCATTTAAGGATCAGGCTAGAGAAATCAGCATATCCATAACCCCAAACTTTCATCATTTATTTACAATAAATATAATCAATATTCTTTCTTCTACTTTGAGATCTATAATGGACTACTGTCATCAAACTGCACGATAGAACACAGTTCCATTGTCTTAACTGTAATATTGTACCTGCTCATCAAATTATCGCTCTTTTCTCACCTACTCTCCCCAATTTCTACTAGACACTATTTTATTCCTAGGTTGTTTTAAAGATCCCTGTCTTACTTTCCTAGTTATGGAGACAAATGTTTCAATACCCAAAGTTAAACAGTGGAAGATTTATTTAGCTCATAATGTATATAGGTTGCTTTCTAAAATTAGGTGGCTTTAAAGCAAGGTTGCACATGGCAGAGGGACAAAAGTTCATGGCAGGGGAAGGTATCAAAAGCAACAACTGAGAGTGAAATAAGCTTCTTTCTGTCCCTTAAGTTGTATTCTGTTGCTATGGTTTGCTTCTAGTTGTCCCTCCAAAGCCTCATGCAGTCATGGGGTGTAGTTCTAGAGTTTGTGTTCAACTAGTGTTCTACTGGGATTATAGGTGCTACTAAGGTTAAAGGTGTGACTTTTATCAAGTTAAGATAGTGTCCATCTATTCCAATTTTCTGTAGGACCTTGAACATGAATGAGTGTTGGACATTGTCAAAGGCTTTCTCTGCATCAATTGAGATGATCATGTGGTTATTAAATTTCAGTCTATTAATATAGTATATTACATTTATAGATTTTTGAATATTGAACTATCCTTGCATCCCTGGGATGAATCCTACCGGTCATGGTGTATGATCTTCTTGATGATTAGCTGTATTCTATTTGCCAGGATTTTATTGAGTATTTTTGCATCCATGTTCATGAAAGAGATTGGCCTGTAGTTCTCCTTTTTGGTTGTATCTTTCCCTGGTTTTGGAATCAGTATTATACTTGCCTCAGAAATGATTTTGGGAGGACTTTTTCCTTTTCAACTTCATTGAAGAGTTTTTGCAGTGTGGGGATTATATCTTCTATAAATTTCTTGAAGAATTCAGCTCTGAATCCATCATGACCTGGACTTTTCTTTGTCGGTAGGCTTTTTATTACATTTCATATTTGGTTGGCTATTATTGACTTATTGAGAGTTGTTTTATCTTCTTGATTCAGTTTTGGTAATTTGTACCTTTCGAGGAATCTGTCCATTTCTTCTGTGCCTTCTATTCAAATCGGCTGCCTCTCTACTGGAAATTTTCCCAAAGGATCTCAAAACATTGTATCATAGTGATATATGTGTGTCTATGTTTACAGCAGCACAATGTGTGATAGAAAAATCTTGAAAACAACCAAGATGTCCATCGCATGAGGAATGGTTGAAAAAGATGTGGTATTTCTATATAATGGAGTATTACTCAGCTATTAAGAATGATAGGTTTGAAGCATTTATGCTAAAGTGGATGCCACTTGAACATATACTCATAAGTGAAATAAACCAGACACACATGTGTAAATATTGTATAATCTCCCTAGTATAACAAGTGAAAAGCAGAAATACAAAAGGAAACATACAACAACAACTAAAATCAATTGAGTCCGATAAAGCAAAGTGAATGGCATATGCTGCAGGATACTAATCAGCTTTTCTTCTGGATGGTTAACAACCTAAGTTCATGAATCAGAGATGGAGAAATAGAAGAGCCACAAGGCCAGCTAACATTTTGGCACTAGCCTTTCAAGGTCAGTGAAGACTCAGGACATAGGAGAACCTGTACTACAACATCATGAAACTCAGTTGAGCTCCAAATTTTCTGAACAAGGAGATTATGGAGCCACAGAGGAAAGATATTGAAGTTCTATAGTGTGTCTGGGGAGAGTCACATGAAGAGAAAACTTTCTCTCAAGCTCTCACAGAGATCAAACTGGTCAAGCATTGGCCGTGACTCATCAACATGGATGACACAGACAAAGAACTACAGAATAATGTACAGGACTTCAAGATAAACCCTGAGGGGACTTCACTGACCACATAAGAAACATAAAGTACATGTTTTGGTATACAAGTCTTGCTCTATTTAGGTCTTATCCATCCAGTAGAAAAGTATAAATTGAAGTATACATCGCAGGGCCATAATATTAAGTTGAGCTCTAAATGGCTATTGTCGACAACTTCTTCAGATAACTCACTATTGTTGTGGAATTCTGGACTGTGTTGGATTGTGTTGTAGAGTTCAAGCACCTAAGTTAGTTGAATGACAATGGAGTGCCCATCTCTGACAGGTGTAGACAAAGGAAGGGGTACAGAAAGGAAGACTCATGATGTGTGTGTATGGACAGTACAGTTGGGATAGATAACTCTGTGTTTCTACATAATTCTATGAGAGACAAGATTTGCACTAATGGTGGTTGGACAGGATATTATGTTGGCTTCTAGTACTATGGACAACCACTAGGAAATAACAAGTTAGAAAGTATTAATTATTGAATCTTTGATGTAATTCAGGTATAAAAAACAAGATATGCAAACAGCTACACTCTCTTTATTTAATGAAAAGAGACATATGGTATAATAATGTCTGTAAGAATAATATCATGTATGCACCTTCTATGATACCAAAACATTTTGAAAATAGTTTGCAATGTATTAATTTATCAAATCCATCTTGTCAAGATATCTTTAAAATGTCTCATTGATATTTGTACCTCAATAAAATAAAAGTTAAAAAAAAGGTGTGAGTGCTATACCGGTCTGGCATGGATAGTCTGAAAGCAATAGAAGGAGATAGACTTGATTTCTGTAGCCATTGTTGCCACCACTCCTGCACTTCTGCTCTTGCTCTCTTGCTCTTTGTTGCCACCATGAATGGATGCTTTCTACCATGTGCCTCCCTGTCTCGGAGCCAGTTGAGTATGGACTGAAACTTCCAATGACTGTGAGCTACCTTTCCTTCCTTTATTTTGGATGTTGAGCATTTGTCCCAGCAAGGAGATAAGAATAACTGAGACATCTGTGTACTAGGATTAGGACAGTAGCACTTCAATCAGTGGACTGATCTAGCAATTACCCACCTGTAATTCCTGAATCTAGCACACTCAACCCTAGCATTGCACTATGAATCAATCATGAACTCTAGATTCAATGTCCTCTGACAATCCTTATCACTTCATGAAGCTTTGGTGGAACATCTAGACAAAAACCATTACTATTCCCCAAATGGGTGAAATCACACATTATGTTTGTGCCTGGCTTACTTCACTTAACATAATGACCAGTGTTCTCAGTTCTTTCCATGTTGATGTATCAAATAAAGAACATAATAGCTTTTATGATGGAATAACTCTACATTATGTATACCATGTTTCCTTTATCTATTTGTTAACTACTGAAAGTTGCAATTGATTACATTCCTTGGCTACTGTGAATTATTCTGCAATAAATATAGGAATGCAGGTATCTTTCTGACATGTTATTTCATTCTCTTTATAACTAGTAGTGTGATTGCTGGGTGATATACTAGTCAATTTTTAATTTTTTGAGGGAGCTCCACAGTATTATTTACATTGGATTTATTGTTACACCCACACCAACAATATATTTGAGTTCCCATTTATCACAGAGTTTGTTTCACCAATGTCCATCTTCAATCTTTTTTTTTTTTTGTGGTAGCAGGGATTGAATTCACCACCTTCAATCTTGAAGAGAGTGTAAGTCAACTGTGTTCAACACCTGCTTTATGTGGAGCTGAAAATACTTACTTGCTTCAATGTTCAAGAAGCTAGAAATTCATAGCTTAAGTTTATAAATGAAATGGTTCTCACATTACATTGCCAGTATACACTTCATACAATTTCCAGAGCTGTGAAGACACTGTAGCCATTGTATTTTCCATGTTCAAAAATAGAGTGAATCTAGAAAAATGATGTCCAGAACTAAATATATGATCCTATTGTGAGTGATCACTGCTTATCTAGTCCATGTAGCTCATGATATTTCTACTTTGAGGTAAAACTCTGAATGAAAATAATATGATATAAATAACTAAAATGAAAATAATAAAAGTATTGCCTGTATTTCCTAGGCTGTATACCAGAGAGCTTTCTAGTACAAAATTGCTAAAAGATAGAAAAGAACATCAAAACTACCTGGTTTGGGGGGCCAAAGATCAGGAAAGGAAAAGCCCAATAGAGACTCAGGTGAAATCCTCACCTTTTTGGTACACAAAGCACTAAAGAAAGCAAGTTATTGGTTTTGCAGTAGTGTCTTGAAAACCTAGTTGGGTTGATGTATCCTCAATCCCATTGTGTACTAGTAGCTGTCTGATTTTGCCACAGCACCCACAAAGCCTTGTTCCTGGGACATTTGTGAACACTGGAGTTTCCCTGTCCCTCAAGCTAGAGACAGGCAGATCTTGGTACAAGATCTGTCTTCTACCAGCCACCTCACTACAGAAGGTGGCACTGAGACACCAAGTGATTACAACCAGATGTTCTGGGGAAGGCCCTTCTACTCTCTCAGGGAGCACCAGCAGCAAGTATATGAGAACCCAACATTGCCAGAAAAACAAAATATGTCTAATTCTTGTTTGCATGAGCTCCATAAAAGAAAAGGTCATGAGAATTTCTTTCCATCAAGAGTCTATATGAAAAGCCTAAATGGGAAAACTTCCTGATAAGTGAAGTTTTAGGTAGGATGAACATCCCCTAACATAGGAGCCAAATAACCGACACTAAAGGCCAGAAATATTCACCATGACAGGTACCAAGAAGCCACAATTTGTATGAGAAAGAAATCAACTGATTTCAATACCAAGATGAATGAAGTGTTGATATTACTGAAGAAGCCTTTAAGCAGACATAATAAAAATAATAAAATAAATATGAATTATCTGGTAACAGTTAAAAAATCAATGTCCTATCCAAATAAAATAAAAAATAATTAAATCATTCAGAGATAATTGAAAAATGCAAATGCAATACATGAAAAAAATAATAGTGTGGAGGCAATACTGGAACACAAGTAAAGTGGACTTAGTGAGTTAACTAGAAGACAGGTCAATAAAATGACCTCAGCATGAACAATGAAGTAGAAATACAACATTTAAAATGAATATTTGAAAGTTGTGGAACTGTAACAAAAGATCAAATATTTGTGCGATAGACTTTTAAGAAGAGGAAGATAAAAAATGCAAAGCTGCTAAAATTGTCACAGACTAATAATTGCAAAGTTGACAAAAGGATCAATTCAAGAACCTGAGGCACTCCTAATGGTACAAACCTAAAGAAATCCATACAAAACTTTATAATTAAACTTCTACAACTAAAAGCAGAAAAAACTTTAGTAACTGTTATAGAAAGAATACTCATAGAGAAACCAAATTAAATGAGAGGACATTTCTCATTTAAAGTTGTGGAGGCCTGAAGAAAGGAACATTGCTTTCTCTTTTCACACACTAAAGGAGAGAAGTACCAAATGCAGTCCTGGGTTTGGAAACTCAGGGGCAATAAAGATCTTGTCAGATGAATTAGGAGAAACTGTCACTATATTTCCTACACAATAATAATAACTAAAGGAAAAAGAAAGTTAAAAGACTGCTGAGAGAAACTAGAAAGAAAAATAAAAGCTAGTATGAAGCCAACACCCCTGGAAAGGAAAGCAGAACATTGGAATGAATACAATAAAAATAAACATGGTAAACTGCCACCTCATGAATGTTTTTCAATCATAAATTATTATGAACTAAAAAAGAAGCAGCTTTTAGTCAATGTTCAGTGAATGCTGGGGAAACTTTTAGAAAACTCAAGTTTAAAAGAAGGGAAGCTAGAATTATGTAGATGGAAGTAAAATTTCTGCATTTTGCTCAAAAAGATAAGATTTCGATACCAGTAGCTTGGTTTATCATTGTACATGAAAATTAGTCAATGTTACATAGACTGTCCCATCCATAAATTAAGAAGACTCATTGGATCATGTTGATGTTGACAAAAGTCAACATCCTCCCAGGATAAAACCTCTCAGAAAAATGAAATGAAACAATAGCTTTAGTGAATTAGTTTCTCTCTCTCTCTCTCTCTCTCTCTCTCTCTCTCTCTCTCTCTCTCTCTGTCTATCTATCTATCTCTATCTCTGTCTCTCCAAATACATGTTTTTAATGTATTTGATACAGGGCTTCACTATGCAGATCAAACTCATAGTGATCTTCCTGGTCTCAGCCTCCCCAGCACTTGGATCACAGGCTTGCACCACCATGCCTAGACTCAGTCTTGGCTTTGTGTGCTTGCTGATGGGGCAGGCGCAGCATGCAGTACCAGGGATTGAGCCTCAGTTCACACACTTGCGAAAACAGTCTGCTGAGTGCTTAGTCTGCTAAGATATCTCACTGACTCTGAGGTCTCTTTTCATCATTGATTTTAATGAGAAGGCAATAACAGTGAGACAGTTTCAAAACAGGTTAGCAGGACAGTCACAATAATCAATACAGTGCATATTATTGTCTTCACAGTAGTTATTCAGAGTATCAAATGCAGATATGCTACTTGTACACTGTTGGCACAAATCTTTCTTTTCACTGAACTAGGAGAAAGTAGCTGTATATCTGTGCAAACTATTTTGTATATACAGATATATATATATATATATATATATATATATATATATAATAGTCCTTCATTTATATCTTTCTTTTTGATTTTGTTTTATCAGAGATGGGTGTTTCATTGCTATTCAAATATTGTAAGTGCTTGAGTTCAGGAAAATAACCCAATCTATTCCAAGAGTCCATAATAGTTGTTGTAGGTTATTAGTACAACTGGCAATGTCAGAAGTTGTTGACTTTTACAGCTCAGCATATTAATATGGTTTTACTTTTTATACCTTGTTTTTATACTTTTCTGCTGGATGGTTAAGACCAAGATAAAGCAAGACCCATGTAACAAGAAATGTAACTTTTGTATCTGACAAGGTAAGTCAAATCCCCTCAAGATTTATCCTGAAATCATATACAAAAATTTGTACATCTTTCACTAGTGTCAGCCATGTGGATGAGTCACAGTCATTGCTTGACCAATTTTCTCTCTGTCCAAGCCTGAGAGAATGATTTCTCTCCATGTGATTCTCCTTAGGCACACTCTGCATTGTTGATCACTTTCCTCTGTAGCCCCGTAATCTCACTGAACAGAAAATTTGGGATACCACTGAGTTACCAGATGTTATATTATGGGTTCTCTTATGTCCTGAGTCTGAGATCTCTTTTATAAAGACCCTAAATTCATTTATGATATTTCTGCCTTCATGACTCAATTACCTCCAAATATTTCATTTTATAATAATATTCATTGGGGGATGAGATTTGTATTTATTTATTTTTGTCCTTTTGTTTCAGAGTCTCCCTGTACAGCTCAGGCTGTTATTGAGCTAATTTATAGCCCAGGCTCATCTTGAACTAGAAACAATCCTGCCTCAGCCTCCCAAGAACTGGGCTTACTGGTTTGTACCACCATGCCCATCAATACATGAATTTTGAGGGTGGACAGGAATTCAGTTTCTAAAAACATCAGTGAATAAAACTATAGTCATTATTATGTAATGAAAGACTGACCAATTTCCCTTCGGACAGACAAAATAACCACTCTTACTTAAAGCCAGCTGGAATTTC
The DNA here is from genome assembly GCA_004027165.1 of Ctenomys sociabilis. Taxonomy (NCBI): domain Eukaryota; kingdom Metazoa; phylum Chordata; class Mammalia; order Rodentia; family Ctenomyidae; genus Ctenomys; species Ctenomys sociabilis. Next base: position 21,982 of record PVKA01015154.1, read on the forward strand.
TGGTCATCTCAGTAAGGCAGAATGACACAAAAGGTAGTAGATTGTGAAGAAACAAATAATACCATTACTTTCAGATAAAATGAATGTAATAAGTTCTAAATAACCTCTAAATACCTTTAGAAATAATAAATGAATTCATCAAGGTTATAGATTACAAACTCAACACATAAAAATCAGTTTAAGTTCTGTACAATAAGAATTAATATGTACAAAGAAAAAACAAAATTGCATATAATTTAAAAAATGAAAGAAGCATACAAATAATCTGTTTTCCAAAACAAAGTAATACAATAAAAGAGAAATCCTTAAAAAAAAAAGAGATATATGTATCTTACTCAGGGATTTTTAACATCAACATAATAAAAATTATACATCTCACAGCCACATGCAATGGGACATGCCTTTAATCCAATCTCAACATAATACTAGATCTGTACAAATATTAACTTGATGGGTAGGTATAATGTGTTACAGGATTAAATGTATATTTAGAACATAGAGCCAGGAAAATAACTTCAATATTTGTCACAAAATTATGAGCCATAACAAGAAAGTTTGATGAAATGGCCTTTATTAAAACTAAAACTTTTCATTAGGGAAAGACCTTTTTAAGAAGAAGAAAATGCAAGCTGCAAAATGAGAGTAGATATTTGAAAATTGTGTTTAACAAAACAGTAGTATCTAGAATTCAGAAAGATGTAATTTTATTTTATTTTATTTTATTTATTTACTTTTTTTTTTTTTTGTCTTTTTGAGACAGGGTCTCACTATGCAGTTCAGGCTGGCCTCGAGCTCACTTTGTAGCTCAGGCTGGTCTCGAACTCACAATCCTCCTGCCTCAGCCTCCCGAGTGCTGGGATTACAGGCATGCGCCACCACGCCCGGCTAAGATGTAATTTTAGAGAATAACTCAATTTTTAAAATGGACAAGGGCCAGGGAGATAGCTTGGTGGTCTATGTGACTGCCTGGGAATCGCACGGACCCAAGTTCAATCCGCGGTAATGTATGCCATGACAGCCGTGCACCAAGCTGACCACCAAGACTGGGCATGGCGGCTCATACCTGTGATCCCAAGGCTGGGGATGCTGAGAAAGGAGGATCATTACTAGTCTGAGCTGCATATCAAGGCCCTATAACCAAATAAATAGATACTAATAAAATATTCCGAAATGGACTAAAAATAAACCATGAATAGACATTTCATGGAAGAAATGAAATGAACAGATAGCAGTACTCTCCCAATGACACCCATTAGGGAACAGCAAATTAAAACCATGTGAAGATCATTGCACAGCTGCCCTAATAACTAAAACTGAATCTGATTGAGCCGGGCACATGCAGAGCACTGGATTCCTGCAGGAAATGGTGCTTTGTCTTGCTGGATAAAAGCTTCATGAATGAAGTAGAAGACTATGTTTTACACAAGAGTCTAGAGCTCTTCTCCTGGGGGGAAGCTTTGAGAGTGACAATGTTAGACAATCACTTTTAACAAGCAAATCAAGAAAGGATTAGTGAAAGCACAGAGAAAAATGAAACATTTCTTTAAATCTTTGTTGTGTCACTTCAAAACGAGTTTTTAATGCTAGAAATAAGTCGTTAAAAATGAACATTATGTGTAGAAGATTACCAAATTTTGCTACACTTGTAGTGAAATAAACAGACATAAGATGATTCTTGGTGTGATTTTACGATAAAAGCTTTTAATGGATTAGCTATATGTTATATTTTAGTTGAGTGCATTTTTTTTCCCTTAACTCAAATGAAGAGAATCTGCTCAGAAAACTCAGGAAATGGAAGAACATTCTGTAGTGTAAACAACATCAACAAAAAACAGAAAAACAAACAAAAGTGAGGCTGGACTCAATAAAATTTTCATCATAAAAAATGAAAAACAACAATAAGAAACCCAGAATGACTAGGATGTAGCAAAAAATTACACAAGACCATTCAGTGACGCTGAAGTAGATTTTCTATTTCTATTTGAAATAGAAGAGTGATAAAAACCATGGGGGGCAATTGGAAGAAATTAAAATAACACTTGTGTTAAGATAAAATTATTGATTAATGTTGATTTCCTTAGGTATGATAAAATTATTGTGGTAATAGAAGACACTGTATTCTTATTCCAGGATAGCACCAGATTATTTAGAGACAAAAATCTAAATGCTTGCAAATAATTTTTTTGTTGTTGTTGTTTAGCAGACAAAAACAAAACATGCAAATGGCCAGATAAACACATAGATACTGTTGGATAAGGTGATAATAATACTTTGTGTGTGTGTGTGTGTGTGTGTGTGTGTGTGTGTGAGAGAGAGAGAGAGAGAGAGAGAGAGAGAGAGAGAGAGAGAGACTGGATTGGCCCACCCTAGCGGCAGGGCTGCCATGGCATGTGGTGCTGGGAATAGAAACACAGTCCCTGTGCGCTTGCCTAAGCAGGCACTTTAGACCGCTGAGCTATTTCACTGGCTGGGTTAATAATAATCCTAAAGGAAAACAAGCAACTGTTTTCTACTATGTAAATATTTTTTAGGTTTGAATGTTTTCAAAGTAGAAGAGCTGGGGAAAGAATATAGCTTTTTAAATGACTTTGCCTGATAAAAAGACATTTTATAAATTCAGGCATTTTCAATTTTTTATAAACCACTGCACTCAGTGAGGATATTCTATTTAAAATAATAACCAGATCATAGTAAAAAAGTTATTCTGTGTCCTCTGTGCAGAAAAGGCTTCGGGCTTATCTTGTGCCTGGTGTGTGCATTCAGTAGCTAGTACTAAGTCTAGAAATCTTGTAGAAATAGAGAATAGATTCCCTATTTCTATAAGTTTGAAATCACTGATTAAAATATGAAATACCTGTACTAACAAAATAGTAGGAACATATATATATATATATATATAAAAGATGAGTCTGTGACTAACACATATAACTAGAATTGTACTGGATTCAAATTTCGATTAAGGCCAAGGATATAGCTCAGTGGCATAAACACCTATAACCATGAATACCCGGTTCTGAAAAGAAAGAAAGAAAGAAAGAAAGAAAGAAAGAAAGAAAGAAAGAAAGAAAGAAAGAAAGAAAGAAAGAAAGAAAGAAAGAAAAGAAGGAAAGTGATTAGTGAGATCTTTGCAAGTTTCTTCAGGCTTAACTGATCTGTTTCTTTGCCTTTCTTTTCTCTTTTTCTCATGAAGTAGCTGACACTATGTCTAGAAATTCTTTCTTTCTTTCTTTCTTTCTTTCTTTCTTTCTTTCTTTCTTTCTTTCTTTCTTTCTTTCAGTTTCTTTTTCTTTTTTTTTTTTTTTTTTTGTATTTAGGACAGTGTATACAGTGTGTATAGGTCTCACTGCATAGATTGCACTCGTAGTGGTCCATCTGCTTACAAGCTCCCGAAGACTGGGATTACAGGCATGCGCCACTACACCCAGTCTCAATTACCATCTAAGGGCACGATGGGTGGGGATGGTACAGCTGGCTAGGGGATACAACTCCCAGCCTCTATGTCTGCCTAAACAGGTGCTTTAATCCACTGAGCTATTTGGGTGGCCCAAGATCTAATTTAAGAATTAGTTTCTTGGCACTTTATTAAACTGCGGCCTTTTGTGATATAATTGTTCTTTGCAGAGAAAACACTAATGAATGTGAGAGCCATAGAGCCTTGCACAGGTTGGTCTCCAGCAATCCTCAGAGAGGTAAACATTGGTACCAAAGAAGTTCATGCACTCCATGGAATGGAGAGCCTCCTCCTGTAGGTGCTGCCCCAGATTCTACACATCCAGTCCTAGGATTGCATCTATTATAAACTCTTTTCTCATTGATTCAAAAGCACATAGTGGGCTCACTTGAATGAGCACAAACACTCTTGGAAATCAGAAGCAAATCACATGTTGCCAGGGCAAGAATTTGAGATTCCTGTTATCTTAGCTACTCTTCTCATTATGAGATGAAACACCCAGTGGCCACAGTTTGAGGGAGAGAAGGTTCATGTAGTTCACAAGGTTGTAGAGGTTTCATTTCTTAGTAGGTTGGCTTGGCAGAGGGCAGGGCAGAGGAGGAAGTTTATGGCAGGAAGAAGGCAGAAAGCAGCAAAGTAGGTAAGCAAGGAACAGCCACAGCATCCCGCTTTCTGTCCTTTATATTATTTATATACAGGCGACACATGCTGAGGGCAGGCAGTGCTTGTACTAAGGGCAGACTTTCCCACTGTCCACACACACAACTATGCCAAACAATCTGTGGATTAATTTAATAACCACACACTTAATCCCAGAATCACCTACTCTCAATGAAGCCAAGTCTGAAAAAGCCTTGTCTATGGCTACACGAGGCTTTTGGGGTATAACTAGACATGAGCTATAACACCCTTTAAAGAAAACACTTCTCTATGCCTAAAACAATTCTTTACAAATATAAACTAAAATCAGAATAAATGTATTCATTAATGTTGAGCATCTACTTTTAAATTACGCTTTTGTAGTTTACAACCTATTTTTTGTGAGACAAATTTATTACTTATGGCTTCTCTGAAAGGGAAGGAAAAGAAAACCATGTCTCTGAGGCAAATAGCTAGCAATGAGTTATGTTAACAAATTTATGCTTGTGAGAGACAGTAACTTCTAAGAGCAGATTCAGGAAACTTGTCACAAAAGTATACAACTACATAACTATGCAGAATACGAGTATGAAAAATGCTGAGACATACAGAAGTCTAAATTTAAATCTGCTTATACCATTTCACACATATGGAATATATATATATATATACATCACCATTGGTAGAATGTGTATACATTCTTCATTCTTATAGTCTTCACTTGAGGACAAAGGAGTGCTCCAGAATATCTTATCTCTGTGTAAATTTAAAGCAAAGTCATCTAGTCATCTTAAATATAAACCGATGCAGTATCCTTCTTCCAACTTGCGTGTGTCTTCATTAAAGTCCTACCTCCATGATATCATCACACAAGTGAGTCCAGGCTAATCGCACGTGGTCTGTTCAGTCTGTTATCTGTGCCGTTTGCATTGACCTTACATAGAGCCCAAATTTTCATCTTTTTCATGTCTTAAATTGAAAAATAATAACAGTTAAGGTATATTTAGTTAAATATTTGTCTAATGTACTAATGTCATAATGTACTATTGTTCATTTAAAAATGATGTTTTTAATGATGGCCTAAATGAGATTGCTTTAAATACTAAAACTAATAAAACTGTTTAACAATTTTGAAAAGTTATATTCTATGTTTTCTTTTCCTTTCTTTCTTTTTTTTTTTTTTTTTTTTTTTTTTTTGAGGATTGAACTCAGGCCCTTGTGTTTGCCAAGGAAGCAATTAGTCCACTGAGCCATCTCCCCTGCCCCTACACATCTTCTCTTATTACTCTAAAATTCTCACATTTTAAGAGCTGGACGAAAATTCTGCAATTTACTTACAGACATGCAACCACTTTGAATAAAAGAAGTCAAATTCCTTGTGTTCTCAATGTATTTTTTAGCTAACCATCAAAATTCCAGAAAATAAAATTTAATTTTTCATGAAAACAGTCATCTAGTGGGGAATAATGAAGCACGTATAAACATAAATTTGCTTTGTTTTATAAATATATACAAATACTTTGAACAATCAAATACAAATGAGAATTATGTTTAAAACATGCACTTATATGGATAAATTGTTCATTAAATAAGAAAATTTAAATGTGTGCTTACAGGCCAGTAGTAAAAGAAGTATTGTTTAATGTTTAAACAGTGTGTAAATCTGTTTGATTACAGCTAATAATTCTTGCTGCAGTTAAGTATAGAAGAAGTGTGGATGTTTTGTTGTTTTTTGAAGTGTTTTCTCTCATCTTCTCCACTGCAGTCTTTGGAAAGATATACACATTGTTTCCTTGTGCCCTGTGCTTTTTGCATCTCATGCTAGCAGATGCTCTGCCAATCATAAATTAAAGGAAGGCTTTATTGCCGCTCATTTCTCTGACATGATTAGGGTTGCCACAGGACTGGATTCAGCATTTTATGAAACCTACTAAATCCATCTTGGTGTTTTGTTACATGTAACTCTATTTCTTTGTCATCAATAAATCTCTCTCTCTCTCTCTCTCTCTCTCTCTCTCTCTCTCTCTCTCTCTCTTTCTGTATTTCTCTCACTCTCTCTCTCACACACACACGCATGCACACACCCCGCACACATCTGTATGGATGAATCGGAATGTACACTAAATACTTATTTGTGGATAGAACAGATTCTAGCTAGGGCTTACACTTAGAGAATTACTTTACAACATTGTGTTAGAGTCTGGTTTTAAGAAACTGAACCCTTTTGGTTATGTCAAAATTTCTTATTTGAATGCCCATTGTAATTATGAAGATGCAAAATATTCATTTATTTGTTTTATCTTATTTCTCTTAAAGTTTAATTGTGTAAGTCTTAGAAGGTTATCACTTCTATTATTACATTAATAGAGCAGAAAACAGAAAAAAAAAACTGAATGCTTATCCATTTGAGAAGATCATAGTTCCAAAAGTGGCAGAGGATAATCTACTTCAGTGCTGTATTCAAACCAAATGACAGGAAACGGGTTTGTGTCAGCCTCAACTTGCTACTTCTATGCTTTCATTCAAGGATCAGAGAGATTTTATGGCACTTAGGACATGAACACTTGCATAGATTTAAAAGGGTCAAAAGACTGTAAATCTAGTTATTCTCCCTGGGATTTTGAAGACTAGATTTAGTTTCTTATCACAAGTTCTCCAGATCTTTTCTGATTTACCATTTATATTACTATATATATATATATATATATATATATATATATATATATATATATATATATATATATATTTAAATAACTAGTGCAAATAGCAACATATCTCTATATTTAGTGGAAGGTATACTAGTACATTTATAACATGATCAAAATGTTAAAAATTCAAGGAGATCTTCCATAATCACTTAATAAAAAGTGTTCATCTATGTCTGCATTTCACTGTCTGGTATAAGTGAACATCAATATGGGTACAATTTTCTTATGGAGAAAATTAATCTCAAAGTTGTGTGTGTGTATGTGTGTGTGTGTGTGTGTGTACATGGTCAGAGGGAAAGAGAGAGACAGACAGATGGACAACAGACAGACTGTGAGAGATAAAGACAGACAGAGACAGAGACAGAGAGAGAGGGGAAATATTGTAAGGAATTGTTTACATGATTTTGGACATCAAGAAGTCTTAAGGTCAACAGATAGCAAGTCAAATCTCATGAGACCTAACGATGCAGTCTCTATCCAAGTTCTAAAGTATGAAAACACAACATTGTTAAAACCAAGCTTAGTCTGTATCCAAAGACAGAATACCAGTATCCCAACTTGAAACCATCCAGTCAGAGAAAGAGAATTATCTTTCCCGGCCTTTTTGTTTTTGTCAGAACTTCGACAGGTGCGATAAAGCCCATCAGCATTGGGGAACACAATGATAGAACAATTCAAGTGCTATCCCTTTCTAAAACATCCCCAGGAACAGATCCAAAATGATTTGCTAACTGTTTGGGCCTCAAAATGCCCATTCAAGCTAAAATGGAGCACCCTAGTAATATACAGGAAATCCGTACATCTACTAGAGGAAATCCATGTAAATAGGATATAGATTTTTGGGCTGAGTTTAAATATTTAAAATCAGGTCACTTTACTATTTAATAACTGAAAAACTTTAGTCAAGTTTACTAACTTACCTAAATCTTAGTTTCTTAATCAAATTGGAGCTAATAATAAATATTCAAAAGACATTTTTGAGGATTAAAAAAGATGTTTGGAAAGAATTTAACAGTGTGAAAACATATATATGTATCTGTGCCAATGAAAACTTTATAAAATCATTAACAGATAAAGAGGAATCACATCTTTGGCAACTTTATCCATAGTTTTGAGTAAGTAAATAAATCGTTTCTAACTAACATTTCCTCCTTCTGTAACATATTTAGTTTCTAAGTATTATGGCTAGAAAGAAATATTTCAATCAAAGCCCCATATTGTTTTTTATCTTACTATTATTATTGCTGTTATTTTTTAAGAAAGGGTCTTACAATGAAGTTCAGGCTGGCCTTGAACTTACTTTTTAGCCCAGGCTTGCCTCAAACTCACAAGGATTCTCCTGTCTCAGTCTCCCAAGTGCAGGGATTACAAGCATGTGCCACCATCCCCAGCCCACATAACTTTATAATAAATTAATCATTTTTATTTTCTGGCATTATGAATAAATAAGCTAAGGATATTTGAGTATAAATCTTTGCGTGGACAGATGCTATCATTTTCTAAGGTAAACACTACTGTTTTGGTTTCTATGCATAGGATATGTTACATAGTGAATCACTCATGGAAATGTTAACCCGGTCATAGTAACACTTTACATTCCCAGTTATATGTGAGAATTCAAGAGACTCTACGTCCTTCAGACACATCATTTTCATTTCAACTTTTTAAAAAGGTTCTAGATGGGTCATCAAGACAGCTCAGCAGTGTAAAGTGCCTGCTTGGGCAAACTTAGGCAGGCAAGGGGGCTGTGATTCGATTCCTGGCAGCACATGCTATGCCAGCCCTGCCCTCAATGTGGGCTGTACTGGGAAAAGAAAAAGTCTAGCTTTCAGAAGAAACAAAGGTTTTGTAAATAAGGAGAAGGGGCAATGAAAGGAGGGAAGAAGAATGAGAAAAATCTGTGTCATGTAGAGGAACAAATTTCCTACTGTAAATATGACTGCTGTGTACACCGATTGTGAAAGTGCCAATAAACAATTTTAAAAGTGCATGGTAACAAGTAAACAAGTGTACGTGTATGTGTGTACACTCGTGTGTCCTGGATAATTAATCCAGGCCCTTCACACTGAGCTACATGCTAGGTCCTCTTTTACTTGTTATTTTTAAGAGAGAATCTCAGTAAATTCCCCAGGCTGGGTGAGAACGTGTGAGCATGGTGCATCAGCCTTCCAGAAACCTGATTCCAGGTGTGCACTGTCACCCCTGGCTCCTCCGCCCAGTTCTTATCCTTGAAGGGAAGTGAGACAGGGTCTTGCTATGAGGTACAGGTATTTCAGGCTGGCATGGAATTTGCTACCTCAGCCATACTCACCTGAAGCTCATGGCGATTCTCCTGCTTCCACCTCCTGAGTGCTGGGATTACAGGCATGTACCTCAGTGAGTTTCTGTTACTTTAGATCTGTTACTTTTTACCTTGCACAATTGTGGATGAAAAAAATTCTGTCACTTTTACCTGGTTATCTGTTTTGTAATTTGTCTTTTTTCCCTTTCCATTTAAAAAAAAATTAATCATTTATTATATGCAGTTAACATTATATTTGTATTGTGTGGTGCTGTTTGTTTCCTCTGCTTGAATTTGTTGAAATAATTGGATTTGTATTTTTCTTTACATAATATTTGAAAATCTTTTAATCATTATTTTCTTGTATTTGATTTCTGGTTATGTGTGTAATAGGGAATCTCCTGTGACACTTGTATTAGACAGATCAATATTGCCCAGCAACGTCCTGAAGTGAGATACACATTTATTCAATCCTTTTCCTACATGCCTAATTGTATTATATTTTTATTGCTGGAATTTGATGTTCACTGACATCAAATCATTTTTATTCAGTATCTATTCCCAATGACATGTTTTGAAGTTTGAACTTATTTTGGGAAATTTGTTTGGGCCTTTTCTATGTCTTCTATTTCCTTCCTCATTTTAGTCATATTATTCTTCATAGCTTTGAACATACTTTCAGATTTATAATAACTATTACAAAGTTCTATTATTTATAATTCTACTAATTGGTCTATATCTGTATATTGTTCCTTGAAAGTCTGATAAAAATTAAGAAATTAGAAACATAACCATACAGCAATAGCTTGTAACTAGTTCCATAAAATTTAACTAAAAGATTAACTACACCTATAGATACCCCTCCACACACACAGAACCTGAGTGCATATTAAATACCTCTAGAGCTTTTAACATTTCAGAATGCGGCCTTAGGTCCACATCCAGTTAAAAGAGCCCATCCAGGTGATTGCTGGAGAATTTACCTGGACCAGTAAGCACCTCCAAAGCTCTTTCCAAAGAGATGACACATGAAAGCCCTGCTCTGGTCAGTCTGGATGAAGACCTGTCCAAGCGTAGCTGGAACTTGAGGATAACCTTCACAGGACTGCTCCAGACCTTAATGCCCCTTGATTCTTGTGCCTTTTTAGGCTGTCAATCCAAGTCCTTGCCTCAGTTCACATAGGTACTTGATATTGTATTGTCCCTACTCTCCTATTAGCTATCTCTTTAGTCCTAGCTCCATAGACAGTTGCCCCAAGAGATTAGTCAAATCCTTGACCAATATTTTTCAAGTTCCAAGGTGTACTGGCCATGCTCTAGAGTCAAATTGTCTCCCGCTCCAGGATGACAGAACAGAGGGGCATGAATCCTTAAAAATCAATTTAAGGAGAAACCTTATAGTAAGGGAAACTTTCCAATCTGGGGGCCTTGACTAGTGCCCACTGTCAAACACCCTATTGCTACTGCTTCTAGCTAAGCCTTGTCTCAGATGACAAGTAATATGCTCAGCAAAGATTTGCTCAGGGAACTGAAAGAGGGGAAATGTAGCAGAAATTGTCCCCACCCAGTCTGTGCACTTTAGTTTCTGCTAGTTGCCCAGGTAACATTTCTTGTTACTTCCGTTTCTTACAAAGGGCTGACCACTGTGATACATAGCTTGTCACTATGATGCACATTGTAAGAACCAGTGAAAGACAGCCAAATATTCTATCTCTGTACATTCCCTTTGCAAATCCATAAAAGTCTCCCTCCCTGGGCCTTCCAGACCTGACATTATTTTCCTTGAGTTTAGTATTCTTCAGCATTAAATAAATCTGCCTCCAATTCTGGGTGAGGTTTTGGTGTTCCTTTTTGCTTCTACACAGCAACTATCCTTAAGGCTGATCTCCTTTCCCCCAACACCACATGAGGCTGACATCCAGACCTGCCTTGTCTGAAAGACAGGTGTAGATTCATTGAAGAGCTCAGTTAGGCAGAACTTGCTCAAAGCTGCCCTGTGCATTATTCCATGACGGTAGTCAAAGCAATGCATCTCGTTGGAGACAATCCAATATGAAATCCCAAGAATGCAGCAGTCATAGGGTGTTGGGAGGGGAGCTGTTGACCCTGGGCTGCTCTCACTGCCACTCATTCCATTTGTTGGGAATAAGAAAATCTTCATGACCACAGAGACTTTGTAATCAATCAGGAGAACCCAGAAACATAGCTCCATTAACCTTCAGTGCCATTCCTCCACCCTGTACTGGCAAACATTAAACTGTGCTTGCTGGTAAAGAAAGATAATTTAAGGGCCAGGGAGAAGACTCAGTAGAATAAGAGCTTCCCTGGCAAGTGCAAAAGACCAAGTTCAATCCCTGGTTCTGCAAATAAAAAAAAAAAAAAAGGATAATTTAAGGGCCAGGATTCATTTTATACGATAGACAAAATAATGGACTTGTCAACAGATGACATGAAGTAAATCCAAATTGAATGTTACTAGACATACCTAAGTTTAGTGTTACTGAATGTAGTAGCTTCACTTAGCAATATGAAGTAGTTACACCTATGAAAAATAAGGGGTGTATACTTCTAAAAATGAATATTCCAAATTAGAGGGAACCTGTTTCTAAAGAAGCAATCTGTGGGAGATGCCTAAGGAAGGAGTCAAGAAAGTATATGTAAAAGACATCCCTAACAATTGTCATGGCTCACACCTGTGATCCTAGAACTCCTAGCGGCTAAGAAAGAAGACTACAACTTCAAGGCTAGCCTGGGCAACTTAGCAAATTATTGAAAACCTGTCTCAAACCTTACAAAAAATCCTATTCTTTTGTTTAGTGAAGTTCTGTACCATTTCTAACATTTTTTGTTCAATTGCTTGTTGTTTTTTCTTTTAAAAATATTTTTATTCTCTTTAAAAACTAATCTGTGGATGTCATTCAGTGGGAAAACCCAGGAGTCAATTCCCACAAAGAACAAAACAAAAGAACAAACACAACCACACAAAAAACTTAAATACCTTGGATACAAATTAAGGCTGCTAAGGTGCCCATTTTTTTCTGGGTACTGTGATGGTGTCTCGTTCTTCTCTGTGACTTTCCCATTGAACATGAATTCCAGAATTATTCAACACCTTGGCCAAAGAACTTATAAATGGTCAAATGGAGTTAGTAACATCTCAGTTTCTCATTTATGCCATTTGAGTTAGAAATTAGTAATACTCTGTTTTGAAGCTTTGGAGATAGATAAAGAGATGCAAAGGCTCATGCTTATTCCTTCATATCACCTTCTGCCTAGCCCCACTCCAAAATAGTGGCTCACAAAAATTTCTTTTTTTATTTGTCCACATGAATTAATTGACTAAGAAAATAAATATGCTGATGAAAAGTTGAGAGAGACCAAACAACAAAATCAATATTGATCTGAAATAAGTTTTTAAAAAAAATCACCATCATAAAATAAGCTCTATGATACAAATTTCAATATTACATTTCACTAAAAATATATTTATTAATAAAACTTACAATTTAGATTTTCATAGTCAAACATATATAGGGTGATATTAGATGGCAGAAGAAAATGTTGCTTAGCCCCAAGAACACGATCTTACCCATTTATAATATTGAACAGAAGGTCTGGCACCTGACACTGTTAAGAGATGCAGAGTCTGTATTTTTCTTAGCTTGCAGTTGGATATTACTGTGGCTGAGTCTGTCATTTAATTTCTAGCTCGCTTTACTATGAATAAAATGAACTTAATATGTGATGGTCTCTGATTTTTCGTGACTTTCCCATTTAACCTGAATTCCAGAACTGGGCAACACCTTGACATCCATAGGTTACAAGAGGGAAGGTTTTCAGCTTACAGCTTGTCTCAGTCAGGGCAGCATGACAGAGGGCATCACAGAGGAAGAGCGGTTCGTGGCGTCGCGGACAGAAGGCACGGAAGTGCAAGCAGCAGCAGCCAGCCTGCCTTCCCTCGCTCCCTTTATGTGGTATCCAGGTTACCAGGCTACTAACTGTTTCCACTGCACTCAGGTAGAGTTTTGATTATCTGCACCCAGAACTACAGTGAACTGTTTTAGTTTTCTCCAATAAGTGAAGGAAAGTATTCTTCACTTTTCCGTTTACAGTCTGAACAAAATGAAACTTTCTATCGTTTTTGCCTGTCTTTCTGTCTGTCGTCTGTTTGTTCTGGTGACTCTGGGGATGCAATGAAGGATTCATACATGTTAGATAAGAACTCTACCCCTGAGCTAGCACCAGAGCAGTTTTATTTTATTCATTTCAGACCTGGGGATTGAACTCAGGACCCTGCACTTGTGAGGCAGGTACTTATTATACTGAGTTGTCTCCACAGCCCCTAAAACAGTGGCTTTTAAGAGAAGAACTCATGTGGCAAAGCTTACTAGAAAGACAATCAACTTGGAATTTGACAGTGCTATGGACTCAGAAATATGGTGGTGCCAGTGCCAACAACCTAACTGAGCAGAGGAAAAAAGACATGCGGGGGGAAAAAAGGTTCACAAAGATGGAGAAATAATTATCTATTTTGTTAAAATTCAGAAGAACATTTCTTACCTATACAGAGATTATTTATACAGAGAATATGGACAGAATTGTTGATTAGAATGGATTCTTAGCTATGGCTTCTCTTTGCACTATATACACTAAAATTTTCAATTGACTTAAACCATTCACAAGAATTTACATGCTGTTAGCAGAAGCCCCTGTTCTGTACTTCATTCTTGTTTAGAAAGGATCACTTCTTGGTCCAGGGAGGTAGCTCAGCAGGCCAACTTCCTGCTTAGTGAGGGCAAGGACCCAGGTTTGATTCTGGTGCGACTTGCTGTGCTGGCCCCTGAGGCCACACAGGCCACTGAAACTGGTTATGGTGGTGCATGCCTGAAATCCAAGCACTGGAGAGACTGAGACAGGAGGATCACTGAGTCTGAGCTGCATAGTGAGATCCTGTACCAAATATATATATATATATATATATATATATATATATATATATATATATATATATATATTTTTTTTTTTTAAAGGTTCAAGTGGTAGAACTTGCAAAAACCTAGATTTAAAAAGTTGGTCAAATCCTCAAAGTATTAGTGATAGTCAACATAACCAAAGGCATATTATACACTTACTGTGAAAAGAGACTTGTGTTTGTTAAATATTAATGTTTTCGTTGCACAGTGCTAGGCACTGTTTTATATCTTTTACAACTACTCTCTTAATCCCTGCAACAATAATATGAATATATGATGCAATAATATTATTTCCCTCATACACAGGAGACAAAATTGAGGGTTAGCAGGGCTAAATAACTTGAGAAAGTTCATTTAGCGAATATGTTGTACTTGTTTGCTAGACTTCAGGCATCTCTTTTGTAGAGCTACTGTGTGCATGAAAAGAAGCCATAACAGTGGTATGAACCAGCCTTCTTGCAACTTCATAGCGTGTGCCATGTGTTGGCATCAAAGATGCTCCTCGCAGTACAGTACAAGATTATTCCGGTTAGACAGGGTACCCAGGTCATTGGTGAGAAGCTAAAACAAGCTCCTCAGAAGTGAGAGTAGCTTATTAATGAGGAGTGGAAGCTAGCCAACTGAAGAGAAAATTTATAGTTGTACCAGAAAGGAAAAAAAAATGTGAGTATACCAGGGCAAAAAAGAGCACATGATGTGTTCACAGCCCTAGCCAGAGACAAGAGATGATGAAGTCTCTGATGAGGTCCAGGCCCTGCATTCCATCTTAAACAATGCTATGTTTTTAAAAAATGGAGAACATGGAATGAATGAATAATTCACTTCTTGGGAGAATACATTTGAATATGAAAGAATCTTGAAATATTTTGGCAGTTATTACAGAAAATAGAAAATAAAAAAAAAATTATACTAGGAACAAAGATAAGTTAATTTTCACTTAAAAAACAAAACGTAGAGAGTTCAATCCCAGAGCCTGCCATGCCAGCCCCACCCCTGGGGTGCACTGAGATGGCAATTGAGACTGGGTGTAGGGGTGCGTGCCTGTAATCCAAGCTCTTGTGAGGCTGTAAATAGGTGGATCACTTCGAGTCTGATCTAGTAGTGAGACTCTGAACATCTTGTAGACCCTTCCATGAAATATACAGAAGAAATTAAAACAGACTGCTGCATCTTGGACAAAGCTATGTCAGTGCCAAGCATAATAGGAAACAAAGATACATTTGCTGACTTCTTGAATGAAACAAAAATCTAAAACAGATTATTGACATTTTGTGAGTACTTAGGATAAAATAAATGAGATTGTGAGTAGTATTTATATTTTAAAAATGTAATTAACATCCTTTATATGCAATACTATGTTAAATTTTAAGAATACAATGGGACAAAAGTAAAAGCTATAATGCTTACACTCACAGATGCCTGGCAGACTTCTAGACCCTCAGTATTTGTCTAATCTCAAGGTCCAGTGAGCTGAACATTCTGTAGTACTACTCCATAAGCTGACAGAGTGTTGGGTTTGCAGCATTACACGTTTTTCAACTGAGTTTTCTTTTGTCAGCATGGCCCCACTGCCAGTTTTGGATAAAGATCGAAATTATGTTCTTTACTGTCATTTTTATTCATCTGGGTTCAAGATAGAATTTGATGATTAGTGTAACTCAAGTGAAATCTTAAAGGTGAAAAAAACAGGTTACACAATTCTGACTGTGTGGCTTTTCCAAGAAAGGGACTTTACTAAGGCTAGGTACACTGCAAGCCCACTTTGGAATTAGGTGAGAACATTCCTATGAGGCACATTTGTGTATTCCTTGTACCTGTTAGCTTTTGAACTAAAAAAACTTCAAACAAGAGCCACAATATCTAGCTCATGAGTCTTTGAGATTAGCTCAGCTGTTCCTCTGCTCTGGGCCAGCAGAGCTCTCACTACTGGGTTCTCTTGTACACCTGTGGCTGGTAGCTGCGTGCCCTTTTCTAGACTGACTTGTAGGCAGTTAAGAGACTTGCCTACACTGTCTAGGGTCTCCCACACAAGGCTCATTTTCCTACAGCTAAAATACATTGGAATGATTCACAAGCATTGGTAGGAGCATAAATAGCAGATAAACAGGCAAAGTTATCCTATCCAAGAACTCTTCAAATATCTTTTTGCACACTATTTGTTATTGTGGTTGTAATATTATATTTGCTAAGGCAATTCACATAACCAAGCCCAATTTTATACTTAGAGAGTGCATCCTGATACAGGGTGTAGTGATGCAAAGCATTTATGATCATTTTTATCTGTGGTAGAAGTCATGATTCCCCTACTCTATCTCTCAGTCTCATAATATTTATAGAGGCTGACTTTTTGTTTCTTATTTTACCAAAACTGCACAGTTACGCTTTTGACAACTGAATCAAGGCTAAACAATTCAAGAGTTGTCACACATGTTAATGATAATATATTATCTCTGATATACAGGATGCTCATAGTAAAGAAAGAGCCAAATTCCTGATTTTTTGAAAAGAGGTAAAAAGCAGATAGTACAACCCAAGCACGTTATATTATAAAACAAAGTTTGTTAAATGAAGTTGAGCAGCAGCATCTTCATCATGCATCACTAAGAAGGGAGGTCTAACATTTGCCAAGACTGGAAAGCTTCCTGGTCAAACCCCGGAGCCTAGAGGGCTGGGAAATAATGCTTCACTTGTGGCTGCCACAAGGCACCACGGTCCTGTTGTGGATGTATTGATACTCCTGAGTGAGAAACACTTGAATACCCATCCTTAAAACCATGAGGAAAGAAACTCCTTAATAATGCTACATGATCAATCAGTAACTTCAAAACCACAAGGATGTTATGTTTGAGTATAGGCCATCCCCAAGTGGAACCCATGAACAAGCCATGGGGGACAGGGATGCTGAGCCCTCTCCTGTAAGAGGTATGCACAAGGCAAGTCCTCACAAGACCAAAGATCTCTGGGAGAAAAGGCTGCAATATTAGTTCCAAAGTAGGGGAGGTCTAAGGGCCACCATGATTCTGCACACTTTGACACTGAATTAAAGATCCAACACAAGGGCCCTCTGACTTCTCAAGAGTGTCATAAAATGCAGAGGATTACTCGCATTAAGTCCTGTACACCTGGAATCATGAATACACTTAATACATTGTGAGATTAATAATAATTAATTAGCATACACATGTGAGAACCTTTATTTCTTACTTTAGATTTCTAACAAAACCATGTTTTAGGTGGCCAGCTCAGCCCAACCTGGGGGCAGGGCTGTTGTGGCATGTGGCTCCAGGGACTGAAAGTCGATCTCTGCACACTTGCCTTAGCTTGCCTAAGCAGGCACTTTAGACTGCTGAGCTATCTCACCGTTGCCCCTAAACCATTTTAAAAAAGAAAAGCATATCGTAATTTTACTTAAAAGCTATACCTCATAACAAATGACAAGGTTATTGAGGGCATCTCCTAAGAAATTATTGAGATTATAAGAAGGTCTTCATTAATGAACAAAGCAGGTTGGAAATACCTCTTTTATTCGTTTGTTTGTACTCTTTATCATTATTTTTTTATTTTGTATTTAATTTTTATTGTTATCAATGAGACAGTTTGAAGAAACCTTGACAAGATGGATTTGATAAGTTAATACATTGAAAACTGTTTTCATAATGTTTTGGTTTCATAGAAGGTGCATACATGATATTATACTTACAGACATTATCATACCATATGTCTCTTATCAGTAAATTAAGAGAGTGTAGCTGTTTGCATATCTTATTTTTTATACCTGAATTGCATCAAAGATTCAATAATTAATACTTTCCACCTAGTTATTTTCCTAGTGGTTGTCCATAGTACTAGAAGCCGATATAATATCCTGTCCAACCACCATTAATGCAAATCTTGCCTCTTATAGAATTATGTAGAAGCACAGCGTTATCTATCCCAACTGTACTGTCCATACACACACATCATGATACTTCCTTTATATACCCCTTCCTTTGTCTACACCGGTCAAAGATGGGCACTCCATTGTCATCCAACTAATTTAGGTGCCTGAACTCGACGACACAATCCACCACAGTGCAGCATTCCACAACAATAGTGAGTTATCCAAAGAAGTTGTTGGCCATAGCCATTTACAGCTCAACTTATTATTATGGTCCTGCGGTGTGTACTGCATTTTTATACTTTTCTGCTGGATGGTTCAGACCTACATAGAGCAAAACCTATATACCAACACATGTACTTTTGGTTTCTTATGAGGTCAGTGAAGTTTCCTCAGGGTTTATCTTGTAGTCCTGTACCTTATTCTGTAGATCCTTTGTCTGTGTTATCCAAAATCTTGGAAACAACCAAGATGTCCATCACTTGAGGAATGGTTGAAAAAGATGTGGTATTTCTATATAATGGAGGATTACTCAGCTATTAAGAATGATAAGCTTGAAGCATTTATATTGAAGTGGATGCCACTTGAACATATACTCATAAGTGAAATAAACCAGACACACATGCATAAATATCGTATAGTCTCCCCAGTATAAGAAGAGAAAAGCAGAAATACAAATAGAAACATACAACAACAACTAAAAACAATTGAGTCACATAAGGCAAAGTGAATGGCATATACTGCGGGATACTAATCAGCTTTTCTTCTGGATGGGTAATAACCTAAGTTCACAGATCAAAATTGGAGAAATAGAAGAGCCACAAGGCCAGCCAACATTTTGGCCCTAGCCTTTCAAGGTCAGCGAAGACTCAGGACATAGGAGAACCTGTACTACAACATCATGAAACTCAGTTGAGATCCAAATTTTCTGAACAAGGAGATTATGGAACCACAGAGGACAGAGACTGAAGTTGTATAGTGTGCCTGGGGAGAGTCACGTGGAGAGAAGACTTTCTCTCAGTCTCTCACAGAGAGCAAACTGGTCAAGCATTGGCCATGACTCATCCACATGGATGACACAGACAAAACATCTCTTTATTATTATTTTTAAATAATACCAAATAGTTATGGAAGAAAACAGCATTGTACAAGATTTCACTAAACAAAATAATAGGAATCCAACAATGGGTGCCGTATTACATGATGCTATGTAAAAATTAGTTTTTCAGATTACCAGATATAAATGTATAAATGTTGTTTAAAAAAGAATAACTAAGAATTTATAAAATTTAAGAGAAGAAAAAATCAGAGTAAAAATAAAAATTGTAAGCATTAACTGCTCCTTTCTTTTTTATATTCATAGAATTCTTGAAGTAGAAAGGAGAGGCAATAAATATTTAAAGTTTTTAAATTTCTGAATTTATTACGACTTATAATACCACATTTCCAAGAAAACTGAACCTTTTGCACAAGAAATTTAAATAAAATCATACCAAGACACACAAAAATGAAATTGTCCAAAACATATTATTAAGAAAGAAATGATTAAAGCATGTACAGAAAAATTATTATCTATGGAAGAACAAAATTAAATAGCATCTTATTCCACATTAGAAAGAAAAAAGGACCAAGTGTATAAAAAACTAAACTAATTAAAGGACTGAAAAAAGAAAAGGTCTACCCTCTTTGAATTTTATAGTTAGCAAACATACCTTCGAAAACTAAAAGTAAAATAATTTTTTAGTTATAAAAACTTGAAACATTTTAATATCTCCAAATGTAGCATATAGGAAATGACAAAGAGCATAACTCAAAAGCCAAGAGAAGTTGTAGTATGCTCCTTGATAAACAATAGTGATAGTTATGCAAGACTATATGAAATATATTAGATGAACCCTTATTTAAAAGGTCATTGAAGATTTCTATGATACAATACCAGTCTTATATGGGGTTATACATGTATTTTTTTCATGTGCCTGTTTATGTATGTGTGTATAAGGGACAGGGAAAAAGTAATATAAAGTCAACAGAAAATGGAAATATACTTTTTAAAGTTTCTAACACTAGGAGAAGATACCATACAATGTTTTTTAGATAAATTGTAATTCAAAGATATAGTATAAATCTTAAAACAAAAATTAAGATTAAGCAATATTCAGAAAAGTAAATACTAATTAATTAAACATTAAATGTTTCAAAACAATTGAACTAAGAAAAAGTTTTCATGACACAAAAGAAGAACTAAGAATAAAACATAAGAAACACTAGAATGACAAATAAATGACCATTACTTCTGACAGTTAGGGATAGGATATCACACAAAGTCCTACTATGTTGTGGACATGGATAATAACCATGACACTTACTGGTGGCCAGGTGTCACTTGAGGGACTGAGCTACAGCTATTTCCTTGAAATCTACCCTGTCAACAGATACGGAATCATGACCCATAGGGTGCAAGGGAAGTTCATTTGTAGAGTGTGCTGATGGAAATATTTTGCTGCTGTACACAAAAGAATACCTAAAAGACTACTATTGTATTCCTCTTATTCTCCTGTGTTCAACTGTTTGCCCTATTTGGTGGGTTCTTTCCATTCTTGTTCATGGGGTTGTGATCATTTTTCTCCCTCTCAAGAACACCATTATTAGGCTATGTAGGCTTGGCTTTGTCATCATGAAATTCTTTAGTTGTTCTTTGTCATGAAAATATTTTACTTCTTCATTATACTTGAAAGAGAGTTTTTCAGGTATATCAGTCTGGGTTGGAATTTGTTTTCTTGCAAGATTTGAAGTACTTTGCCCCATGTTCTTCTTGACTTGATGATTTGTGAGGAGAAATCTGCCATTACTCTGATGGGTTTTCCTTTAAATGTGATGTTTCTTTTCTTTAGTGGATTTTAGAACACTGATCATGTGCTGAATTTCTGAGATCTTGATTATTATATGTCTGGAAGTGGTTTTAATTGGGTTGATGTTATTGAAGTTCTATATGCTTCGCTTCTGTGAATGTTAGATTGTTGCCCCATATTTGGGAAATTTTCTGCTATTACTTCTGGTAATAGCAGATTCTTTTACATCATTTGTACTGACTCCTTCCTTCTCACTGATGCCTATTAGTTTCATATTGTTCATCTTTGCATTGTCTTGCAGGTGTTAAATTATTTTTTCAAGCATCCTAGTTGTTTTTAAGAGATCTTTGCTTACTTTTTCAGTAGCTGCAATCGTGTTTTTAAGGTCAGAGAGTCTATTTTCACTTGCATTCCAATGCTTTTGGCAGCTTGTGATTGAGGATTTATTTTCCTGTTACTTTGAAGCTGGTTCATATATTCTATTTCTTTCCTATATTGCTTATTCAGGGGTTCCATCATTTTTATATTCTTTTCTATTTTTCATTGGTGTATTCTTTAGAAGCACTTAGTACTTTTTTGATTATAGTTATCAGTACTTTTTTATTTTAGAAATTATTTTTTTAAAATTTATTTTCTATTTTACTGAAGTACCAATATCAATCAGACAGTTTCAAGACAACTTAACAAGACAGATTCGATAATTAATACATTGCAAATTGTTTTCATAATGTTTTGGTATCGTACAAGGTGCATACATGATATTATATTTACAGATATTACTTTAGCAGATGTCTCTTATCAGTAAATTAAGAGTGTAGCTGCTTACTTATCTTATTTTTATACCAAAATTATATCCAAAAATTCAATAATTATTTTTCTAGTGGATGACCATAGTACCAGAAGCCAACATAATATCCTGTCCAACCACCATTAGTACAGATCTTGCCTCTCATAGGATTATGTACAAGCACAGCGTTATCTATCCCAACTGTACTGCCTATACACACACATCATGATTTTTTCTTTCTATACCCCTTCCTTTGTCTACACCTGTCAAAGGTGGGCACTCCATTGTCATTCAACTAACTTAGGTTCTTGAACTCGACAACACAATCCAACACAGTCCAGCATTCCACAACAATAGTGAGTTATTCAAACAAGATGTCGACCATAGCCATTTATAGCTCAGCTTAATATTATGGCCCCGCGATGTATATTTCATTTTTATACTTTTCTGCTGGATGGATAAGACCTAGATAGATCAAGACTTATATACCAACACATGAACTTTATGTTTCTTATGTGGTCAGTGAAGTCCTCTCAGGGTTTATTTTGTAGTCCTGTACCTTATTCTGTAGATCCTTTGTCTGTGTCATCCATGTGGAGGAGTCACGGTCAATGCTTGACCAGTTTGCTCTCTGTGAGAGCTTGAGAGAAAGTTTTCTCTCCAAGTGACTCTCCTCAGGCACACTATACAACTTCAATCTCTTTCCTCTGTGGCTCCATAATCTCCTTGTTCAGAAAATTTGGAGCTCAACTGAGTTTCATGATGTTGCAGTACAGGTTCTCCTATGTCCTGAGTCTTCACTGACCTTGAAAGGCTAGGGCCAAAATGTTGGCGGGCCTTGTGGCTCTTCTATTTCTCCAACTCTGATTTGTGAACTTAGGTTGTTAACCAACCAGAAGAAAAGCTGATTAGTATCCTGCAGCAAATGCCATTCACTTTGCCTTAATCTGACTCAATTGATTTTAGTTGTTGTATGTTTCCTTTTGTATTTCTGCTTTTCGCTTGTTATACTAGGGAGACTATGCAATATTTACACATGTGTGTCCGGTTTATGTCACTTATGAGTATATGCTCAATTCGCATCCACTTCAGTATAAATGTTTCAAACTTATCATTCTTAATAGCTGAGTAATACTCCATTATATAGAAATACCACATCTTTGTCAACCATTCCTCATGTGATGGACATCTTGGTTGTTTCCAAGATTTTGCTATCACACACTGTGCTGCTATGAACATAGGTACACATATATCTCTATGATACTATGTTTCCAGATCCATTGGGAAAATTCCCAGTAGGAGGATAGCTGGCTTGAATGAGATTTCTACTCCTACAATTTTGAGGAGTCTCCACACTGACCTAAACAATGGTTGTACCAGTCTACATATCCACCAGCAGTGGAGAAGTGTACCCTTTTCCCCACAACCTCTCCAACATTTGTTGTTGGTTGATTTCTTTATGATAGTCATTCTTTCTGGAGTGAGATGGTATCTCAGTGTTGTTTTTATTTGCACTTCACGAATGGCTAGCGATGTGGAGCATTTTTTCTTATGTTTATTTGGTTCTTTAATTTTGTCCTCTGAGAAGTGTGTATTCATCTCAGATACCCATTTCTCAATTGGGTCTTTAAATCTGAGGGCCCTGATATATCTTCATTCTTTATATATTCTAGACAGTAGTCCTCTGTCTGATTGATTATTAGTTAGGAATTTTTCAAAATTTGTTGGTTGTTTTTTCACTCTGCTGACAATTTCTTTCGACATGTAGAAGCTCCTTAAGAAGAGTTGATCCCAGTTGTTGATTCTTTCAAGTACTTCCTGTTCAAATATATGTTTGTTCATGAACTCTGTACCTACCCCTATGTGTTCAAAAGTTCCTCCTACTTTCTCTTCCAGGAGCTTGAGTGTTTCTGTTTTAATGTTTAGATCTTTAATCCATTTTGACTTTAACTTAGTGCATGGTGATAGAGCTGGTTCAAGTTTTAGTTTTTGGCATGTAGAAAGCCTTGTTTTCCAGCAGCATTTGTTAAAGAGGCTATCTTTCTTCCAAAGAGATTGTGTAGCCCCTTTGTCGAAGATAAGATGACTGAGTGTTTTTGTAGATGCCTCTGCATCTTGTAATCTATTCCAGTGATCCTCATATCTATTTCGAGGCCAATACCAGGTTGATTTTAGCTCAGTGTAATTTCAAGTCAGGAATTGTGATGCCTCCTGGCTTGTCTTTATTGGCCAACATTGCCGTTGGTATTTTAGGTCATTTGTGGTTCGAAATAAATTTTAGGATTGATTTCTCCATGTCTGGGCGGTATGTTGGTGGCAGTTTGGTAGGGATTGCATTAAATCTGTACAGCAATTTTGAGTGTTTGGCCATCTTCACAATGTTGGTTCATCCTATCCAGGAGCATGGAATATCTTTGCATTTTCTGAAATCTTCCATAATCTCTTTTCTTAAGGTGTTGTAATTTTCTGTGAAAAGATCTTTGACTTCCTTGGTTAAGTGAATCCCAAGGTATTTCATTTTCTGCGGTGCTATTGTAAAAGGTATTGTTTCTATTGTTTCCCTTCCAGTGTGCTTGTTATCTGTGTAGAGGAATGCTATTCACTTTTGAGTATTGATTTTGTATCTTGCTATGCTACTGAATTTCCGTATCAGTTCTAGAAGTTTCTTGGTGGAATTTTTGGGGTCTTCCAAGTAAAGTATCATGTCGTCTGCAAATAGTGATAATTTAACTTCTTCTTTACCTATTTTTATTCCCTTTATCTCTCCTTATTTTCTAATGGCTGTTGCTAAGGATTCCAAGACTATATTGAATAGGAGGGGCGATAGAGGACATCCTTGTCTTGTACCTGTTTTAAGAGTAAAGGATTTCAGTTATTCTCCATTTAGGATTATATGAGCTTTTGGGTTGTCATAGATGCCTTTTATCAAGTTTAGATAGAGTCCATCTATTCCAATTTTCTGTAGGACCTTGAACATGAATGGGTGTTGGATTTTGTCAAAGACTTTCTCTGCATCAATTGAGATGATCATATGATTTTTAGATTTCAGTCTATTAATATAGTGTGTTACATTTATAGATATTCGAATATTGAACCATCCTTGCATCCCTGAGATGAATTCTACCGGGTCATGGTGTATGATCTTCCTGATGATTTGCTGTATTCTATTTGCCAGGATTTTGTTGAGTATTTTTGCATCTATGTTCATGAGGGAGATTGGCCTGTAGTTCTCCTTTTTGGTTGTGTCTTTCCCTGGGTTTGGAATCAGCATTATACTTGCCTCCAGAAATGATTTTGGGAGGACTTTTTCCTTTTCAACTTCATTGAAGAGTTTGTGGAGTGTGGGGATTATATCTTCTATAAATTTCTTGTAGAATTCAGTTGTGAATCCACTAGGCCCTGCACTTTTCTTTGATGGTAGGCTTTTTATTAAGTTTCGTATTTCGTTGGCTGTTATCGGCATATTGAGAGTTGTTATATCTTCTTGATTCGGTTTTGGTAATTTGCTCCTTTCAAGAAATATGTCCATTTCTTCTGTGTCTTCTATTCTATGAGCGTAAAGATTCTCGAAATAACTATTGATCTTCTTCTGAATTTCCAGTGGGTCCTTGGTGATTTCACCCTTTTTATTACTTATCACTTGAAGTTTCTTTTGCCTCTTTTTGATGATGTTGGCAAGAGGCTTATCAACTTTATTTAGTTTTTGAAAGAACCGACTTTTTGATTTGTGGATTCTTTGAACTGTATTTTCATCTCAATTGAGTTAATTTCTAGTCTAATCTTTATGATTTCTTCCTGTCTTTGTGCTCTGGGTTTTGTTTGCTCTTTTTTTTTCTAATTATCAGAGGTGCAACATTAAGGTGTGAATTTGTTCCCTTTCTGTTTACCTAATGTGTGGGTTCATAGCTATTATTTTCCCTCTAAGAATTGCTTTCATCACATCCCATAAATTCCGGTAAGTTGTACTTGAATTTTCATTGAATTGTAGTTATTGTTGAATTTCTTCTGCAACCCATTGATTGCTGAGTAGGGTGTTCTTTAGTTTCCATATATTTAGTGGGTTTTTCTGGTTTCTTTTGTCATTTATTTCCAATTTCATTGCATTGTGGTCAGATAGTATGCAAGGGATAATTTCTATTTTCTTGCATATACTTAGGCATTACCTCTGGACTTGTATGTGGTCTATTTTGGAAAGTGACCCTTGTGTAGATGAAAAAAATGTGTATTCAGCTGTGGTTCACTGGAACACTCTGTATGTGTCCACCAGGTCTATATGTTCCAAGCTCTTATTCAGGTCTGCTACTTCCTTGCTCATTTTTTGTCTGGTTGACCTATCTTTCTGAGATAAGGGTGTATTAAGATCTCCAGTTAAGATTGTGTTATTAGATATTAAGTTTTTCATGTCCCTTAAAATTTGTCTTACATAGTTGGGTGCTCCTGTGTTTGGTGCATAGATATTTATGAGTATTATTTCTTGCTCTTGAATTTTTCCCCTGACCAATATATAGTGGCCTTCTTTGTGTCATTTGATCATTCTTGGTTTGAAGTTGAGACTGTCTGAGAACAGAATTGCTACTCCTGCTTTTTTCTGAGGTGCTGGGGCATGTAGTATTGTTTTCCATCCTTTGACTTTGAGCCTATGAATATCCTTCTGAGTTAAGTGTGTTTTTTATGTACAGCAAATTGTTGGATTTTGTTTCCTAATCCACTGTGCCAGTCTATTTCTCTTAATTGGAGAATTGAGTCCGTTTACATTTATGGTTATAATTGAAATGTGCTGACTTATGTTTGTCATGATATTTACCTCTTGTTGTTTATTCCTTTGTAACCTGTGTTTAATTGACTGTTCTGTTTAGTGGGTTCCTTCCATTCTCATTCATGGAGTTCTGGTCATTTTAGTCTCTCTCTAGAACGTCGTTCAACAGCCTGTGAAGGGCTGGCTTTGTCATCATGAAATTCTTCACTTGTTCTTTGTTGTGGAAGTATTTCCCTTCTCCATCAAACTTGAAAGAGAGTTTTGCAGCGTATAATAGTCTGGCCTGGAATTTGTTTTCATGTAGGACTTGAAGAACTCTGCTCCATGTTCCCCTTGCCTTCATGGTGTGTGCAGAGAAGTCAGCTGTAATTCTGATGGGTTTTCCTTTGAATGTGAGCTCCTTCTTCTCTCTCGCAGCTTTCAGTATATTATTTTTGTGTTGGAATTCTGGGATCTTAACTATTATATGTCTCGGTGTGTTTCTAATTGGGTTGAGGTTATTTGGTGTTCTGTATGCTTTGGAGACCTGGATGTTGGATTGTTTCCTCATATTTGGGAGGTTTTCTGCAATTATTTCTCCCCAAATTCTTTTTATTTCATTTGTATTGACTCCTTCATTCTCGTTGATACCAATTATTCTCACATTGTTCATCCTCGCATCATCTTCCAGGTGATGGATTATTTTTTCCTTCATTCTCATTGTTTTTAAGAGATCCTTTCTCACCTTTTCACTAGCTGCTCTGGCATCTTCAATATCTAAAACTCTGTCTTCTCTTTCACTCAGATGGTTTTGTAGACCTGTGATTGCTATTTTTAGTTCTTTTATATCTCTTTGACTGTGTTTCATGTGTTCTATTTCTTTTCTGTATTGCTCATTCAAGGAATACATCATATTTCTGATCTCAATTTTTTTATCCATGTCTTCTTTAGAGGTAGTTATTCATTCTTTTTCTGCCATGTTTCTTCCAAGTTGGATTTCCTCTGTATATTTATGGACTTGTTTTGATATTTCAGATCCTATGACTTCAAAAAGTTCTTTTTTTGATTTCAGAACTTATTTCTGCTTTGAGTTCCTCAAGATCTTTCTGCTGTTGTGTCTTTGCTTCAGATGCTGTTAATTCATATATATCAGCTGCAATAGTGCTCTCTGCACTTGTTCTGCATGAGCATAATTTTTCCACCCAATGTTTCTGGAATTCATTCTTTAATTCAGACAGTATGTATTCACATATTTCTTTTTTAATTTGGGGAATTACTTTTCGCTTTATTTCCTCTATAGCTTTCTGCTGTTGTTCCTTTGCTGTTGTATCTGTTAGTTCATTCATTGCAGCTGAGCTAGTGTCCTCTGCCCTTCCTGATGGACTCATGGTCTAGGATTGCATTTTTCCCCTTCTCTTTGTCATTTTGTATAGCACTGATGTTTGACCTTTGGTGTAGTGCTTTGGTGCAGCTATAACCTTAGCTTGTTATGAGATTTGGGTGTCAGTCTATTAAGTTTGACATTTTCCAGGTATGCCTATCCTGGATCTAGCTGTTGTGTTTAGTTCCTTTTTTGCTGAAGCTCCTTTGGTTCCCCTCTGTTGGTTCCCAGGTTCAGCCTTCCTCTGTCAGGCAGGTCGTTCCCCAGGTGGGCCGGCCTGGGCTTTGGTGGGTCTTCTGGGCTCACAAAAGAATAGTGGATGATCCTATTCACTGAGTGGGCTTTATTGGGTCTCCCAGCCTTTGCTGGGTCCAGGTCTACAGGCTTTAACCCAGGAAGGCTGGGACAGGTCCTTCTGGTGCAGTGGGCCTGGAGCCCTCACTCACAGGCCAGGCTGTGCTGGATTTCCATCTGTGGCATGGGACCAAGGATTGCTGAGAAATGTCCCTCCGGCATGGCAGGCTTGGAGTTGTCAGTCCAGCCTGACCTGCACTGGGTCTGGGGCTGTGGGGTGGGACCGGTAATCACCTGGAAATGTTTCTCTGGCACAGTGTGCCTGGAGCTCTCACCGGGCCACGGGGCGTGGGGGGTCAAGGAATCCCAGGGAAATGTCTCTCGGGCATGGCGGGCCTGGAGTTCTACACTTACTGAACTTTGCTGCCCAGAGTATCGGGGAAATTCCCACTCGTTCTGCGGGTTTTAGGGCAGGGGATCTGGTGAAGTGCTGGTTAGTGGGTCCTGAGGTTTCAGGCCAGTCACTGACTTGACCGGCTTGGGGGCAGGGATCTGGGTAGCGTGTGTGGGAAGAAGCCAATGGCTCTCCCTCAGACTCACCACACTGTCACTTACCTCGGAAGCCTGGTGAGTCGTGTAAATTCCCACTCGCTGGGAGAGCTTGGGTCAGTATCCAGGCGGCCGCTAGAGTCAGCTGCTGTCTCAGGCCGTGGGTCTCACTGTCTCAGGAGGTCTCTGGGGCTGGGTGGGCGAGGGCGGGATCAGGAGGAGGATGGTGGAGTTGGCCGCACTGTCTCTGGCCGATCCCAGAAATTATTTCTGATCTGACTTCTTCTATACCTTTCTACAGTTGTTTCTTTACTT
>PVKA01015155.1:0-50714 GCA_004027165.1 Ctenomys sociabilis
TATAAAGTTCATGTGTTGATATATAAGTTTTGATCTACCTAGGTCTTAACCATCCAGCAGAAAAGTATAAAAGTATAAAAATGAAGTATACATCGTGAGCCCATAATATTAAGCTGAGCTGTAAATGGATATGGTCGACAATTTCTTTGAATAACTCCCTATGGTTGCAGAATGCTGGACTGTGTTGAATTGTGGTGTCAAGTTCAAGCACATAAGGTAGTTGAATGTCAATGGAGTGCCCACTTTTGACAGGTGTAGACAAAGGAAGGGTTGTAGAAAGAAAAAATCAGGATGTGTGTGTATAGACAGTACAGTTGGGATAGATAACGCTGTGCTTCTACATAATTCTATGAGAGGCAAGGTCTGCACTGTTGGTGGTGGGACAGGATATTATGTCGACTTTCAGTGCTATGGTCATCCACTAGGTAAATAATTATTGAATCTTTGATATAATTCAGCTATGTAAAAACCTGTAAATATAATATCATGTATGCACCTTGTACAATACCAAAACGTTATGAAAATAGTTTGCAATGTATTATTTCATCGACTCTGTATGGTTATGGTGTTTTGAAACTGTCTGATTGACATCTGTATTTCAATAAAATAAAAATAAATGGAAAAAATAAATAAATAAATAAACCAGACACCCTTGTGCAAATATTGTATAGTCTCCTTGGTATAAGAACACAAAAGAAGAAATACAAATAGAAATGTACAACAACTAAAGACAATTGAGTCAGATAGTTAGGTCAGACTGCACAGCATATACTGCAGGGTACTAATCAGCTTTTCTTCTGGATGGTTAACAACCTAAGTTCACAGATCAAAATTGGAGAAATAGAAGAGCCACAAGACCAGCCAACATTTTCACCATAGCCTTTCAAGGTCAGTGAAGACTCAGGACATAGGAGAACCTGTACTGTAACATCATGAAACTGAGTTGTGCCCCAAATTTACTGATCAAGGAGATTATGGAGCCACAGACAAAAGAGATTGATAATGTATAGTGTTCCTGGGGAGAGTCACATGGAGAGAAAACTTTCTCTCAGACTCTCATAAAGAGCAAACTGCTCAAGCATTTGCCGAGACTCATCTGCATGGCTGACAGAGACAAAGAATCTACAGAGTAAGGTTCAGGATTACAAGATAAACCCTGAGGGGACTTCACTGACCTCATCAGAAACAGAAGCTGCATCTTTTGGTATATAGGTCTTGCTCTATCTCGGTCTTAACCATCCAGCATAAAAGTATAACAATGAGGTATATAACTTGAGGCCATAATAATAAGTTGAGTTGTAAATGGCTATAGTCAACAACTTCAGGTAACTCACTATTATTGTGGAATGCTGCACTGTGTTGTTTTATGTCGCTGAGTTCATGCATCTAAATAGGTTTAATGACAATGGAGTGCTTATCTTTGGCAGGTCTAGACAAAAAAAAGTGGTATACAATGGAAAAATCATAATATGTGTGTATAAACAATATAGTTAGGATAAATATGCCGTGCTTCTGCATAATTCTATGACAAGCAAGATTTGCACTAATAGTGGTTGGACAAAATATTTTGGTGGCTTCTAGTACTATGCACAAATGCTAGAGATAACAACCTAGAAAGTATTAATTATTAATACGTGATATAATTCACTATAAAAAATGAGATAAGTATATAGCTACACTCTCTTCATTCACTGATTAGAGACACCTGCTATAATAATACCTGTAAGTATAATATCATGTATACACATTGTACGACACCAAAATATTATGAAAACTTTTTGCAATGTATTAATTTATTGAATCTGTCCTGTTAATTTGTCTTGAGACTGTCTCATTGCTATTTGTTCTTCAATAAAAAAAAATAATAAAATGCTTTGAATCAGAATTAATGTGGGACACAGAAATTGAAAATATTGACCTACATGGCCACCCACAGAAGCAAATATAGAAGAGTGAAAATGAACGGTCCTATTGCTAGAGATTGAAGGACCCAGTTGGAGCCTAGAGTCTGGGGAAATTTCCTGCCTGCAG
Organism: Ctenomys sociabilis; assembly: GCA_004027165.1. Classification (NCBI taxonomy): domain Eukaryota; kingdom Metazoa; phylum Chordata; class Mammalia; order Rodentia; family Ctenomyidae; genus Ctenomys; species Ctenomys sociabilis. The sequence continues at coordinate 2,032 of PVKA01015155.1, forward strand.
GAGTCCACAACTGAGGGTTGAAAGACACACAACAAAGTCCAAAGGGTCTGCTCAGGGAAATGAAAGGGTCTGTGAAAGAAGCTAAGGCCAAAAGCCACACTGGAACCTGAAGAACCTGTGAAGAAAGCCAGCAGATGACTGTCAAGCCTAAGGAAAACATTGGAGTTTCTCCAAAGAGAACAATGAGAGCTCCACCAAGGAAAATGAGCCACAGCAAAGCTCTTCCAGGGAAAATCAGCTGGAGTCTTTCTCTCCTTCTTCTATTCATACTTTTTTGACCATTCTCCTCCAACTTGGTCTTCCATTACCAGAACCATGCTGAATCAGTTCAGCAGGGCATTCCCTGTTCAAATTGACAATCCATTTACTACCAAAGGGTGCAATCCATACAGTTCCTGTAGTATAAGAAAGGAGGTGGCACCATCAATAGGAATTCCTCATTCTTCCTTACAGTGAGCATTGTGGTAAGTTCATCAGTTTCACACTTAGTGATTTTTGGTGTTATATGTATTGTTCCTGCTTATGCAGTAGAGAAAATAGAATTGGAAGGGTAATTTACCCAAATATGAAGAAGAGCAAGAATATAGCATCAGATGTGTTGACTAAAATATTTAATTTCAAAATACAAGTGGGAGGATTTAGTTCTATAGTCCACAGCACATTGGATGACTATTGTATATCTCATGTGTAACTAGAAGAGAAGAGCTCTAAGCATCTCAATAGATAGTGATAATAGGGCTGGGGAGATAGCTCAGTTGGATAAGTGCCTGCATGGAAGGCAGAGGGACTGAGTTCAATCCCTGGTCCTGTAATAAATAAATAAATAAATAAATAAATAAATAAATAAATAAATAAATAATAAAATAGTGATCATAAAGAGATTAATTATTCAGATTTAGTCAGTGCATATTTGTACATGTATTAAAATATCACACTGTACTCCATACATATGCATAATTAGTGCTGCATTAATCAAAAATATTTTTAAAAGTTTAATGAAATGGAAATGTTAACTCCTTTGTTTGGTAATTATATGTTGTATATGTGTATCAAATTATCACACTATCTAATAAAAGTGTACAAAAAAACTGATTTTTAAAAAAACCAGAGAAAAATATTCAATGCCCCTACAAAGTGTGTAGTATGTATGGAAGCAGGAATGGTCCCCCTACTGTAAGGACTGCACAAAAGAGATGAGGCTTGATGGTGGCCCATGATTGGGGAAGAGTACAAGCCAGTGTATTGGAAACTGACCAATCTTCTCTGAACTCAGGTCCTTTCCCAATAAATATCTTCCCATCATCACTGCCTCGTAAAGGAAATGTGGCCATTGCTGGCTCAACTGGTCTTCCATTTCTAAGTGCAATTTCAATCCCCTTGTCTGTGGGTGGCACAGGAATACAGCCCAAAGCCTCTTTGAACTTGTCATTCCTCCATTTGCTGAGGTGGTATTAAAAATGAGCACATGACACAACTAAGGCGAGACAGAAGGCAAGGAAATTTGAAAGGTCATCCACAAAAGGTTGCATTGATACCTTTCTCTTCAATGCTAGGACTGAGCTCATGGCATTATGTATGCTGATCAAGCACTCTACCACTGAGCTACTTCCTTGGCCATTCACTGATTTTTTTCTTTTAATTACTGGAAGAGATATGAAACCTAGTAATGCAGGAGTCATTTCCTTACCTTCCTGGAAGAGAACTTAATTATGGTAAAGAATGATAAGTTTTAGAAAGGGCTAAAAAGTCAATGTCCTGAATTTTTAAAGTGGTGATGAACTCTGCTCATGGTTACTTCCAAGTCTGCTCTGCCCTATACTGGAAAGGTGACTGTGGAGAAGGGATTTAACTAGTGCAGACACTATTTTGTAGTGCACTACATAAGGATGTTGGTCATGACACCTCACATGGGTTTGTGAGGAATAAACAAATATGTGTGTGTGGTTGAGTATAGATCCATATGTGGCTTAAGTAATTCTCTTCTGCTACCAACTTCAGTCAATAAATTTACTATTTTATAGTCAATAAAGAAGTAAAGGCAATTTTATGGAGAAAGGATAGCTGTCTCATCAACTAAGTTGAGAGCCATTAGATATTTTCTATGAAAAATATATAGTTTCCATTACACTTTGTAGAAGGCCTTGCCTTCTACAAAAATCAACTTCAAATAGATGATAAATCTAAACCTAAACTGTCAAGCTATAATGCCAGAAGATAACATACAAAAGTATTTAAATGACCTAAGTTTAATGATAAGCTTTTAAATACAATGCTAAAAGCATAATCCATGATGGAAAGAAATAATATTGGGCGCTATTAAAATAAAAGACTGTAAATAGAATGGACAAATTGAGAAACTTATTCTAACACATATATGATAAAAGTCATTATCTAACATATATAGAAAAGACTGAAAATTCCTCAGTCAAAAAGTAAATGATCAAATTAAATTGGGTTGAAGATCCTTACAACTACCTCAACAGAGAAGAGGTGTGCAGGTTCCATGATAATTAGTACTAAAAGACACTCAATGTTGCATCTTCAGGGAGCTACCACTTCGATCAAGACACTACCATCACTTATTAGAATTACTGAAATCCAACCAAGTGCCACCACATGAGGACAAGGACACAGAGGCCTAGCGGCACTCTCCTCATCTGTTCTCCTTCATTACTAGTGGAAATGCAGAACAGCACAGGGAGCTCAGCCTTTTTCTTAAAGAAAATTAAACATTGGTACTATGTGATCTAGTGATAGCTCTTTCAGGCATGTAGTCAACAACATTGAAACTTTATGTTCATGTAAATCCTCCATATAAACATATTTAAGAACTTTACTAATAGTCTCCAAATAATGGAAGCAACCAAGACAGCCTTCAATAGATGAATAGGCCATGGCATATCACACGCAGTGGAGTGTTGCTCAGTAAAAGCAGGTGTTGGGTTATTAGACCATGAAAAGACAGAAAACTTAAATGCATTAAAAAAAAAATCTAGAAAATGCAACTCAATGGAGACAGTATAAAGATCACTAGTTGACAGGAGAGTCCTGGCAGGGTGCATAGAGAAAGAAGCGCATGAAGTATAGTGGATTTCCAGGGTGACAAAGTTGTTCTGTATGACACTGTTATAGTGAACATGTGTTATTGTGTGTTTGTCAAGATCCACAGAACAGCGCAGCAGAAAGAATGACTCTCAATATAGACAACATACTTTAGCTAATAATAATGTTTTAATATTTGTTGACTAATGAATATTAATAGGACACAAGATGTTAACAAAACAGAAAGCAATATGTAAAAAAGGGGAGGAATTGTAGGAATTTTCTATAGCATCTCTTCAACGTTTTGTAAAGATAAAATAAAGACAATCTAATTTTAAAAAGGAATTGGTATATTCACATCGAAAGCTTCTTAACAAATAATATCAAACACTTTATATAAGAGATCACTTCATGGTTCATTTTCCATATTTACTTCATATTTACCAAAAGCCCAAATTAGCAATTTTCCTGTTTCTCCAGAGTTGGGGGAAACAAGACCATTGGATGTCAAGCTGATCACATTCTATAAAATTACTAAAGCCCATGAACTGGAATTGATATACAAGCTGAGGTTTCACACTTACAGAATATCTGAATGAAAAGGAAATGGAGAATTTCAATGAAATCAGATTAAACAGGATTTATACCTCAGCCTTGGCCTGACACTGAGGGTCTGCTCCTAGCACTGTGGATCACCAGGTCCTGGGTAAGCAAGCCCCTCAGGCTAGGATATGAGGAACAGCTGCTTCCCTTGATGGGCGGCTGGATCCAGGAAGGAGGCCCTGAAACCCAAACAGCAAGAGGAACCCTTTCCTCACTTCGACCAATGAAGAGTGCTTGTGTGTTTACTCTGTAATTTGTAATTTCAGCTTACTTCTATCACTGAGAGGCAGATATTCTCTAAGAAGTAGCAAATTACCAATGGCGACTACTGAACTGGGCATTCATTTATTGATAATTCATCATCCTGACCATAAAACATCCTGTTATAACAGTGGTCCTATATAATATTCAAGCATTTTTATTGGGGATAATATGAGATGGCAATAAGAAAAATAAAACCTTACATTAAAAAATTAGCTTTCCTAGCATATGTTTTCATTTACTTTTTATAACCCTTATAGTGGCAGGAGTATTAATTAAAAATCATCAGTTTCGTTATTCCTGTTAATAATACCCAGATCTCAGGTAGACCTGTTTTACATTTAGTCTGGGAAACGTGAGGTGGAGGAGTGCTCTTTTTCGTGGGCAAGGAATTGAAGTCATTGAGGAATAAGTGGAAGTCATTGAGGAATACGGTGTGGGGGTGTGGGGACTATGAAGTCCCAATGATTCTGAAAGAAAGAAAAAGGTAACACACCAAGAAAAATTAAAGTTCAAATGGCAATGAAGGAGCACAGCGCTCATCATTAGGAGAAAGTCAAGGATACTAGGAAACAGGAAGATGTTTCTGGGAAGAAGGAAAGATGAGCGAAAGGAGCAGAAAAGTGCAAAGGATCAAGATGCAGTGTGTATGTGGACTAATTCTCCACAGTGAATGCACTTGCTGTGTGTCACAAACGTACCCTAATGAAAGGGGATAGGAGAAAGCTATGGATTTATTATCAGCCTGCCTGCTCTCCACCCCTGCCCAGGTTGAATACTGCCCATTTCTTAGAAGTCTGGGCTCTTACTCCTCCACCTCCACTAATACATTCATTATATTTTGCATAGATGGCTAGTTTTTAATCTTATCAAAACAGAAAATCTAGATATGAAATTACTGTTACCAAGAGCACTCTATCTCACCCCACCCCAAGCTCTGACATTTGAGGGACTTCTTTAGAGACATCAAGGCATGCAATCTCTGAGCTCCTCTTAGTTTATTCCTGTTCACATGGTGGTGAAATAAGTCAGAACCATGAAGTTTAGCAAAATTGCATGAAGGAGTCATAGTCTGTGTGAGATTACCACTAACCGATTGCTTTGTGTGTGGACCTTCCCTCAAAGCCTCATGCGGTCATGGGCAGCAGGATTTTAGGAGGTAAATGAATCTAGAGTTTGCGATTGGTTTGTTGTCTAGTGCTGGAATTGGCAAAGTGAGTGCTACATCTACTCTGAGACAAAATACACTGTCCTCAAAATTAAAGAAGTTAAAGTCTATTTAGCTCACAGCTGGCGGAGGTATTAGTCCATAGCCAATTAGATCTGAGCTAAGTTAGCACAGCACAGAGGCAAAGGTCATGGCAGTGGAAGACAATAACAGCAACATGAACAAAGGAGACAAAGCAGAGGAGCAAGCCTCTTTCTCTCCCTTGAATGTATGCAGGCTGCTTCTACCAGAGTAGATGTAGCACTCACTTGCCAATCCCAGCACTAGACAATGAACCAACCATAAGCTCTAGATTCATTTATCTCCCAAAAGCCTCCTGTCCATGACCACATGAGGCTTTGAGGGCACATCCGCACACAAGCCATAGCATTCTGCCCCTGACCACCAAAATCTCATATGCCTTTCCTTTACATAAAAAGCACTAGTCCATCTGCGAGAGTTGCCAAAGTCCTAACAACTTCAGCATTGCTGAAAAGCCAAAGTCCCAAGGCTCCTGTGAGATTTAAAGCTCTTAGCTGTGAGCACCTGTACAAATTAAAAGTTGAACACTGCCAACTTTCAATGGCATAAGATAAGCATGTTTATTCCAAAAGTTACAAATAGGGGGACACAAATGATTGGGACCAAAGCAAGTCCAAAATTGATCAGGGAAAATGAACATTAAGCCCTGTAGTTCCATTGCAGCACCTCAAGCAATGCGTGACAAAGACAGCATCAAAGGGCCTCAGTAGCCCTGCCTCTATGGCTCTTCCAGTGCTGCAGCTCCATGGTCTTTCTCATGCGTTGGCTTTGCTTCCTCCTGTAAGTTTTCTCAGATGATTCAAGTTCCTGGCTTTTCCAGACTGCTGGGGTCTCCTTTGTACTTTTGGCTACACCCTCCGGTTCACACTGGCCTGTCAGGGGCATACTTCCAGGCCTCAAGGCCTTCTGCAAGGAAGATGGAAGCCTTCTTAACCCCACAACTCTTGCATTCTCTACATGCATAAAACCAGTGCCATGTGGATAACATCAGGTCTGCTGCCAGCCGGAGCAGCAGGCTTTGCGCTCTTGACTGTAGGGGTTGAGAACCTGCACTCCTGAGCACTCCGAATCCAACGAACAAAGTGTCTGTGCTGCCACCACTGTGGGGCCCGGCACGGCAGCAGCCACTTTGCAACCTGGTGGGAGTTTCCTTTTCAAAGGAAAGGTCTTCGCTTTTAAAGTTAGAACGTTGTAAATGATGGAGCCTTCCTGCTTCTATATTTATTTATTTTAAAGAGAAAAGAAAAATAAGGGAAAAGTCACTAGAAAGGACACACAAGCTTAAATAAGCCTAAGATGCTACATATTCAACAGCTGTTATATTGCACTTTGATGTCTTCAATGTAGTTGTTCAGATTACCAGATAGACATATGTAAAAATGGTCAAAGTAAAAATTTTAAACATTGACTGCTACCTTAAAAATGATAGAAATAATAGTACAATCATCTTACCTCTCTGTGTACATACATATATGATTTTTCCCTTCCTTTTTTGCCTTTTTTATTCTGATCCAAATTATTTATTCCTTTTGTTCAGGTTCTTTCCCTTTTACTAAATTTATTGTACCTTTAAGATTTTATTTATTCCTTCAGGTTCTTACGCTAGGGAGACAATGACACATGTGGGTCTGATTTATGTAACTGATGAGTGTAGCCTCTAGTTGCATCTTTATTTATAACAGCCTCAAGTTTATCTTTCTTTATAAGTGAATAATACTCCACTACATAAAAATACCACATCTTTTTTATCTATCCCCCTGTTGATGTGCATTTGTGTTGTTTCTGAGTTTCAGCAATAATGAATTGTGCTGCTATAAACATGGGTATGCATGTATCACTGCAGTATGATGTTTTTAATTCTTCAGGACAAAGACCCAGAAGGAGAATACCTGGGTTGAATGGGACAGCCGATCTTTGATTATTAAGGAATCTCCACACTAATTTCCGTAAGGTTGTACCATCTTCTTGTGATGCTCTCGGGCCATCTTTTGTATTCTGTTCTTATTCTGCAGTCAAGATCTCTTCCACTCTGTCTTTGTAATCTACAGCTTTAACTGTGAATAGCAACTACAAAGGCAACAATATGCAATGTTTTAATTATTGAAACTGTCCCACTAATTGGTTTTTTAAACTGTCTCATTGCTACTTGTTTCTCAAAAAATTAATAAAAAAGTAAAAAAAAAAATTGGACTTTAGTACTTCATCCTCAGAATCAATTGGCTTGCCTACTAAGCAGACATGACTCCTAGATTTTAATATGTGGGACATGGTACCTAGTGTTCTGTGTTTTGATAAACACTTCAATAATTATGTGAAATAAAAACTTCTCCAGTCTTTCTTCCACCCTACTACCATCTTTCTCTTGTTCTTAGGTAGTTGTCAACAGCGCTTTGCAAAGAAGTTAAAAATAAACCACAATATTCACAGATTCCATTTTAAGAGTAACTCTTCTCAAGGGTTTTTTTTTTTTTAATTTTTAAACTGCTATTCAAGAAAGTATGTTATCTTTCTTGATAAGAATGGCATTATAATACTAAAAGATACTAGATTGTAAATTTGATTTAAAATGTTGAAAATAAAAGGATAAGATAATATACAGAAGAATTTGGGAACATGTATTTTTGTGTTAAGTCCCTATTATACGCATTATTGCTAATTTGTCTCACAAATCATAGGAGATACAGCATCTCGTTTTATATAACAATATACGAATGTTATACAGGTAAGATACCTTCTTCCAAGACCATACATTTAAATCATAATTTTAATTTTAGTTTTCTTTGGTCACATACCCCACGTTCTTTCTACAAGGCTATGGTTCTAAAACAAAACAAAACAAAAATTAAAACTACCCTTTCACAAAGTATAGATGAAATGCCATCCATAGAGAATTCTTGTGACACCCATTTGGCTGAAGTTATTGAGAACTTTAATTATTTTTATGCACTATTAAAGCATTTTATATGTTTCTAGACATTTCTTTAATACGGTTTAGCACTGCTGGGTTGAAAATGTGTCATTTTCATTACTGCCCTGACATTCTCCCTGTACCCAGCTCTTTTTACTTCTGTGACTTCTGTTTTATGTCTGTCACCTTGCAAATAGCTGCTTGTGAGCAATTATTTATTTTTTAGGACATCTGCATTGTCATGAAGTAAACTCCAAGAAGAGCTATAGATTTTAAGAGAGTTATTTAAGTATGATGACTTATTTGTGAAATCCTTACTTGTTGACCAGAGAATAAATTCCTAAGATGTATCCGCTTGTCCTGTCAGTGTGACATTTAAAGTATTTGCCACTCTGATTCCCAAGGGATGCAATCTCTTTCCCATGTTCTTTTCTCAGACTTTCTGGAGAAGATCTTCAAGGTGCTAAATCCAGATGCATTTTTTTCAACTATTTTTATTTCCTGTTTTTTTTTTTTTTTTTTTTTTCTCTCCAACAAGAAGGCAACTTTACAGATGTATTTCGGAGCCTTAGTAATTTCCTTTGACTGAACCTCATTGCTGAAAACACTGGGAGAAGCATTTGAAGACCTAAGCATCTCTTGGGCACGATGAGGAAGGGTATGCCCTTCCCCACCTGCTCCCCCCCCCCCCCCGTCTTTGGTCACATTTGTCAATGCTGGCGTCCTTGCCTTTGTGCCTCTCTTTTTACTCCCTCACCTTCCTTTGTGTTATCAGAGGGAAAGGCAGCACTGAGGGTTTCCACTGTGGTCAGTCACTCTTTGGCTGTGTTTGGTTCATGGTAGACACAGGCAGGAGCTTGTAGGTTAGGGCAAGGGGTGAGGGGAGAAAAGAATTCAAGTCTTTTCTCTGCCTCAGATGTTCGGTGGAGCTCTGGCTCCATATGCTTCACAACCGGGCTTGCTCCTGCTTTCTGTGTCCTTAGCTCCTCTCCATGCATAATCTACTTCAAATTTTTTCCAAGTACCTCTGGCTGCTGAGTTCAAAAACTCCACCTTTCCTCTCTCTGAGTGGAGTGTGGGAATAGAGCAGCTTTCTCCTGGAATTTCTCGGGTTCCACCGTGGTCTCTTCTTTGTTTTCTCAACTTTTCCATTACTTTTATAAACAATTCTCTGGTGCAGTAATCTGAATTGTCTTTTGTTCTTTGGGTTCTGCCCTCATTTACAAATCTCCATGTGCACAACATTCTTCAAAGGGCTAATAACATGCTTGGGCCAATTTTAGTGCCTCATAATAGATAGCATAGGGGAGTCTGGGAAAATTACAAAAACTTAAATATTGCCAGGATATTGAACTATAATTGTTTAGTATTTGCAACTATTAATTTTTGAGTGAGTGAAAGAGAGCATGTTTTGCTGAAAGGATTTTTTCTTTTTTTTTTGTCTAACACCACAGCAATTCTTTCAGTTGCTATTTAAGATAATACTTAAATAGAAAAGAAAAGGACATGAATACAAGGATTTTGTTGTTTCTTCTTGAGAGTGTTAAAAGCTAATATGCCATCTAATAAAAAGTCTATTCTACATATATTGCAAATAATAATTTCCTATTTTCTTAAATTTCTAAGCCAATACAAATGCAGAAACTTATCAAAAAGCATTCATAGAATTAGCTTTTTAAAAAGATTCTTGACAAGTACATAAACCTCTCCTGAGGCAAAAGGATTGCAAAATCAAACACAACTGAGCAACTTAGTAACTTAGTGAGACATAGTCTCACTATATTAAAAATGAAAAAATTCTGTGATGTCACTCGTTGAGAAGGCTTTGGGTTTAATCCTCAGTGTGCCAAGAAGTTAATTGCAAGTGTATTTTGTGAATATGTACAAAATACCAAAAGAAGGTTAAATTTGTATTTATCATGTATCAGGTTGAACATACAAGAACCAAAGAGAGCCTTCCATAGTTTAGTTGGACAGTCTTCCATTAAGCAAGAGGTACTACTAGAGGAGAAGGCATTCTTTCTTCTAGTCTAGGTACATGATGCTGGTTGTCTCCAAACCCCGTTTCTTTTATTTTTGTTTGCATAACTACATTTATAAGTTCCATTGCAGATAGATGAAGTCATGTATCTGAATTCTGGCCAGTGGAATGTGGGAGAGAAGTGCTCCCCTTCCAGTCCTGACCCGTAGAAATATCCTGAGATGTTCTCCACTTGCACTTGACTTCCTTTCACTTTGCCAAAAGCAAAGAATACAATGAAGAATCTGAGGTTCTTAAAGATGGCAAGCTATAAGCTGGAGCTGGATTCCCAAGTTACTCTGGGAACACAGTGGCCCAGGTCTTCTAAAGGCAAATATATATTGGCTTGTTGTGTGTAGGAAAAATTTGCTTTTATTGTCTGAAGTCACTGAGATTTCAGAGACAGATTGGCAAGTTTTTATCTTTATTAGTGCATAGAGTTGATCCAGAGCTCAGGCTAAATACTTCCCATAGCTCTGAACTAGGGGTTCATCTATGCTTCTGTGAAAATTGAGCCAGAATCACTGGTGTCCTCTGGTGTCTCCAGGCCACTGCACACTTAGTGTAGTGGTGGAGAACGAACAGACTCAGGACTCTTTGAAACAGGTAAACCTATGTCAGTGGTTCTTGAGGGTAAATCAGAAGGGCATGAACATTGCATTACTTGAAAGCTTTTCAAAACTGTTAACTAGTCATGGATGTGTTATATTTTTAAATTAATTTCTAGTCCTCAGTATTCTTAACCCACATGGGCTTGCATAGATTATTCCAAACAAAAGAGGGAGCTAAGGGCTCTAAAATGTAGTTCTCTCTGGATAAAATTGTCATCGCAATTGGTGCAAGTCTGCCTTCTTCTATGAATGGCCCCTTCCACTAGGTCATGTCAGCTTCAGAATGGTATCTCAGTAGAGGAAAAAGAACATCGTCTTTGGTATGAAAAAAATTTTCTTGGCTACTGAGAAATCTTTTTAGCCTCTTTGTGTTATTTACATCATAAGATGACCAGAATGTAATAGAAGCCATATATCAATGCCCTCTGCATGCTACCTGCCATGTGGCAGTAACTCAAGAATACAGGTACTGTACATTGATATCTAAAAGGAGGCTTCATCATTTCCATAAATGCTACTGAACTGAGCACGTGACTCTGCCATTTCAGAAACCCAGGGAAAATATCTGTTGTTCTCATATAAACATTCTAGCATTCCATATTCTTCTCTTCATTTTCCGTGGAGCTGTGAACATACACTGTACACAGAGGATGTAGAATACAGCAGAAGGCTTTTGTGTGTTCCACCTTGGTAAGCATCCCACTTCACACCTTCCAATGGACCCCAGTGTTTAATTTTGCAATCTCTGATCCAAGAAGAGTATCATTTCACTGAATTTCTACAGCAATCCTAAGAGAAAAGATTCATGATCTGTGTTTGATAGATGCATTCTCTGAAAATCATAGTCCAAAGTGACTTGACCATAACAAAGCAGGTAGGTACATTTAGGTACATTATCTGAAACCGGCAGTTAAGAATTCTTACATCCTTTGGTTTAGATATTTAGATAATTTTATCATGACATTTTCCTTCTGTTGTGGTAAATGTGTCCAGAGAACATTAAATTGTTACTTCATTCATATATGTGTATGAATTAACTGAACATGAGAATAGTATAATTTTGTTTCTGAGTTTTTGTAATTTTCTAACAGTTTAAAATACAGTATCTTTTTTTTTGCCCTGGTCCAATAAGTCCATCCTTAGTGCTGCTCATTTGACACTGGCCATCAACACTTATCCACCTCTGCAGAAGAATGAGTTCTCATTGGATGGCTGCCTTCCCCCAGAAACACTATGAAGTCTCTATTTAGGACAGTGAATCATGCATAAGAAATAAGTGATGATGCTACAGCAGTATAAACAATACCATAGTTAAGGATAAAACTTTTATCTGTTTTGCAAAACTTTAGAATTGTTATTCCAAGGCCAATATACATGTTGAAGATTTCAGTCTGTTTTATGTAAGCTATAGAATGAAGAAAATGCAAAAGTGAAAATCAGAACTTGGAGGACAATGTATATGTAACAATATAAGCTATTGTATGAGTACTTGCTGGAGGAGGGCAATGTGTTCCAAGGAGGAGATGGTGTTATGTAGAGGGAGTGGAGAACTTCTTGGATGAGGGTAGCTTTGGAAGGTGATTAGGGTTCAAAAACAAAAGGTGGGTGGCAGTGTTTAACGACTTAAATCTAGAAGAAGGGTGTAGAGAGCTGCGAGTAGCCACACCTTAAAGACACAGCCACACCTTAAAGACACAGCCACACCTTAAAGACGGCGCTGGCTTCCTCTTTTATCCTCACCTGGGGGTGGATGCTCTCCATAGCAAATAACTTCTCGTTTTGGCTAAGGCTAAGGACTAGGGCGTTGCTTCCATGTGCCCACGTGGCACTCTGGGGTTGGACGCCCACTGGTTCAAAAGCCATGAGCGGGCTTCCCCTGAGAGGGAACAGAGAGACTAGGAGCAGGAAGATAGGAGAAGAGAGGAGAAGGAGGAAGGAGAAAGCAAGAAAGCTAGCTAGCAGGAGAAGTAGTATTGTATAGGGGTCCTGAATAAACCGTGGAAAGAAGAGCTGGTTGTCGCGTCTTCCTTGCCGGCGAGGTTGCGCGCGACAGAAGGGTGCAAGCAAAAGCACAAAGGAAAATACATATTCAAGAAATAGAACAGAAATTAAGAAAATAAGTCTCACCAAAATGTAAACTACATTGTGAAGAGAAGCTTGTGAGATGCAGAGTGCGGATGGAACAAAGCGACTGCTCCTGAGTGGCTTTAGTCATCCTGGGAGAGAAGTAACATGCCACGATGGGAGGGAAGTTTTCACTTAAAGGGATAAGGTCTGGACGCATAGCTAGTAGGCAGCGCACTTGTCTGATATGTACCCTGCCCTACGTTCTGTTTCCAGTTCTGGAAAACAAACATGCAAACAGATTAAAATGTGAAGAAGAAATGATAGTCAAGACAGAATTGAATTTATCATTAGTAATTAAAGTTGCCCAAGAGGAGTTCTTAGCTATCTGGAAAAGAAGAAGAAATGGAAGGATGGAACAAAAACAAAGTACAGTTGCCTCCAATGTGTAGGGAGCATCGTCAAGAATGAATGGTTGGGGGCCGGGGAGATGGCTCAGTGGAATAAGTGCTTCCCTGGCAAATGCAAGGGCCTGTGTTCAATCCCTAGTACCACAAAAAAAAAAAAAAAAAAAAAAAAAAAAAAAAAAAAAAAAAAAAAAAAAAAAAAAAAAAAAAAAAAAAAAAAGGATGAATGGTTGAAAGATAATAACAGTGACTCTCAAACTGAAATGCATATCAGTGTCTTCTCTGGAGTTTCTTAAAACAAATATTTCTGGGTTGGAATTCCAGACTTCCTCTTCCTTAGGTGTAGAATCACAAGGTGAAGAAGTTTCCAGTTTCCAGAAAGTAGAGTCATGTGTCTAATCCGGAATATTAGACCCCATGCGGCACAGTTTTCATTTCCCACCATCAGAGTAGGTGTGCAGTAAGGGCAGAGGATATTGTGCTTCTGTTCGTTAAACTGCACATGTGTCATTTGAGCATATAATTCACATAATACCATCAATAAGAGTTTTCTCCCAAACACCAATTGCTGCCCCCACACTTCTTTTCTGAGGACAGACATCACTTTAACAATCACACTGCCCAGCAGTGATACACTACACGTTTTGTAACCAAAACGGGAACTCCTGGGGTGCATAACTCAGCACTCCTCTTCCGATATATGCATGGTTTCCTTTGCTTCGTATTGTGCTCCTTGGACCCGTAGTCATGCAAATGACACAAATTAACAGCTGCATTCAGTGAACCAGATGGTCACATGTGGGGAGAGACTGGGCTGGGGACAATAGAAATAATAGCCTGTAAAGTAGGTTAGTGCTACTGAAATTCTACTTTTTTTTCTATTAATACCAAGTGAAAGGTTAATCATTTCCATCCATGTTCACTTAACAGAGAGAATTCGCCTGAAAGGCACAGTATGGAATTTTTATCAAATTCCACAACTGCTTCCAAAATAGGAGAGGACAGTGATGGAGTGTGTGCTAGACAACGCAGTGAAAACATGAAGAGATGAAGAGGCTGAGCTAGAACTCTGCTAGCTTCAGACCAGAGCTACATCTGTGGGTGGCTAAGGAGAGAATAAAGAAGGAATCCTGGGCACCTTTTTCTTAATATTGAATTTGATGGAAAGATAAGCTTTTAGTTCTTTGAGGCTATTTTTTTCTGAAATCAAGATATTTGAAATTAAATCATAATCCATTTCCTTTGTGTACACCAAAATTATATTTAGCATGCGTGACATTTAAATATTTTGTGCACTCTTATATTTTTTAGAGATAGAAATATTTATAAGATTTCTGGTTTCCAAAATTATGTTTTCATTCTTCTTTTGGGGAAAGACCATGTTATATTTAGATAACATCTTCATTTAAAATATCATATTTAATCATGTTTTAATAACTGGTAGAGAGAGGTGACTTCTCATTGTGATGACATGATTGCTCTGTAATTTATAGATTTGCTGCTGAATAAAAGGAAGCTTATAATGGCAGTTAGAATCCAGGAGGATGGTATTTCATCCACATCTTCATTAGTGTAAAAAAGCAAGGTTGAGTTGCCTGGTTCCATGTGCTTTCCAGAAGTACACAGGGCTCGGATCTTTTGAAAGTAATGACATGAAATGAAAAGAATGCCATGTTTCCTTACATATTAGTGCTTTAAGAAACAGTGGGGCACAGGACATAAAAGAAGATGTACTATAGTTCTATGGCAAAATAAACATTTATTTTCATCATCAGAAATTGAAAGAAATTTTTTTTTCAGAAAAAGCCACTGAACATTAAATGAAAACCCATTAAATATTTTAGAAAGAAAGAAGAAAAGATACAGCCTTGAATTTATAACATAAAAATTAGGATATATGTTTTTATGATTATAAAGGCAAAGCATGTCTATCTGTGGACAATTTGGAAAAGAGCCAAGAGTATAACGAACAAAATAAAAGTTACTCTTTATTTCACAGCTAATCAGTAGCAACACTTCATACTACTCTCTGCTGGTCATCTCTTCATACATTATATATGATATACCATGTTTGGAATAATATGTGATATTATGATTTCTCATAATACTCTTTAAAGTCCTTAAAATTTAGTGTTATGCATTATTTGTTTTCACCTAAAATAACCAGGAAAAAAATAGATAATGGTATCACTTTTAAGAAGTCAGTCAAGCTGGAAGCTTAATAGGCACATTCAGAAGCAAGATGTTCACTAGCTCATTACTAACAGGAATGAGAAAGGGAAGCTCACCCTGAGGCTCTATACTTCCTGAAATTCTTTTCTCCATCATTTCCCTTTCATCTCATCTCCTTCCTCCTGTGGACACACCTTGTGTTAGAGTCACTCCTGAAATTATAAAGTCTGATGTTACACTCTTAGAGCATCTCCATTCTTTATCCTGTTTCACTCACTCAAATGCCTCCAGGACACAGTATCTTTGACTGAGGTTCTAGGTGCAGCCCCTTGGTGCACTCCCTTCTGTCTTACCTATTAATCCTTTCCAGACCACAGACCAATACTCTGCTGAGATCCTTAAAGAATTTTGACTCAGCAAGCCAAGTGCATATTGAGTGCAGAAATCATGGAACAGTGTTGCAGTATTTGTGCACAGATGCAGGTGAAAAACTCATGAAAACCTAGTGTATTGCCCCTTCTAGGATTTTTTGTAACAAATAAGAAATGGGGTCTAGCTACCTCCTTAAGGCTAAAATACATCAGAAGGTACAAACCACAGTTCTATAGTAGAAGATATAACTGAATTTCCATGGGAAACTCTCAGTATTCTTAATGTACTTGATTAAAAAAAAGTCCACTAAGAACTCTGAGGTTCTCACTTATGCAAGGAATCCATAGCATTTAAAAATATATTAGAGAAAAAAAGGATCTGAACCAATGGAAGAGAAAGTGGACTATGTTTAGTGTTTGTTGTAGTGGTTTGGCCTACCCCAAAATACTAAGATACAGCTCATGGCCAAGTGTTTCACTTAGGTATGTCTCCAGAAAAGAAAGAACACATATAAGGAAAGGAACAGAACCAATGAAGGGTTAGATGTGTCAGTGAACCCATTGCAAAACTGGAGCTTGATTGTGCTAGAAATGTCAAGAATTCAGAACTGTGACTCAGAGTTAGCCTGACTTTTCTCTTCCACCTGCAAAGGAGATGGGGCACTTACTTCTATTGAATAATAATAAGCCTCAGTTTTATGGTTTATGTCTAGATGCCCTGCCAAAGCTTCATATGGTCATAGCTGGGGCCTCTCAAAGGTGACTGAATCTAGAATATAGGATCAGGGTTGCGGGGGCCACTGAGATATCTCAGCAGTCTAAAGCACCTAGTTAGGCACGAGCAAGAGACCACAGCTGGATCCCTGGAACCACATGCCATGCTCCACCCTCAAGGCAGGCTGAGCCGCCCTACCCCCCCAAAAAAAAAGGGATATGATGCTGAGATTGATTCACGGTGCAATGCTAGGATTAAAAGTATCTTACCATGGGGGTGAGCACTACTTGCACTAAAGGTGAGTGGCTGGATAGAATGTGAGGAGCCTGGATAGAAAGAGGGTTGCAGTTGCCATTGCTTTTTGGTGTGTTGTTATTTGTTGACTTCAGCCTGCTATGAATTGTTTCTCCCTGTGAGGTCCCTCTATCATGTCAGTCTTCCTAGGTGCCGCCTTTAAGTTTGGTGTCAGGTGTTTTGTTTTAGCAACAAGAAAAATAACTAAGAAGACATTCAGGGAGTGGTGTCCCAGAGCAGAGGACAGACAAAGCTCTTTAGACAGATGAAGACATAGTTGAGAAGACAACCTCTGCTTCACTTATTCTAAAGCCTGCTTATGTGAAGATACTTTGATAGTGCCAACATTGGTGGATTCTGCAGTAGTGTGTAGAGTTCTATTCTGGGAAAGTGTTTTTAAAATTGTTATTTGGATTTGAAGAATTCTGAGTTTATGACCTTGAAGGTTTTCTCTTGAATAAGAGGAGAATAACATAAGTAGTATTCCCTTTCTGATGGAGGAATTCAAATAAACCAGTTCAGGAACAACATATTTCATCTAATAGCTTAAGTAATTTGTAGTTATGCCAAGTTTCTACAATACACAAATACTTGAGTAAAATGTAACAGAGAAAATTCTATTTTATTCTTTTAATTTTTTCTCCTTACCTGAAAACTTCATCAACACAGTCTAGGTTTATTCTAGCAAACCCATTAACTCCCAAATTCCAATAAATTAACACTATGAAGTGTTGTTTTTCAATCACACTTTACAACTGTTTTACACCACCAAATTCTCTGCTTCAAATAGTCATTTCAGGACCCAGGCTCCTGACTGCGCCCTGCATAAGAGGCAATATTTTTGACACTGCAGCAAGAGAGGAAATCATCAAGAATCATACACACTTCACTGTCCCACTTCAGAAGTCACAAATCACTCTGGCTGGCATTGGCAAGTTACTTAAATGCAGAGCCTTACTGCAAGTCACTGAGAAATGCAACAGTGCAGCAAACAAGATTAGTGATGGTCATTATTGTTTTACCACATCTAACAAGCAGAAGAGACCTCGAAGGTCTTGGAGGCCAGGGATTTCTCAGCTGTGTACTCCAAGGACTCTACCATGTCCAGCACCATCATTGATATCTGAATGTTGAAAAATCATACTACACCAAACCATGTACATAAGAAAAGATATTCTTCAATATAATTTCTAACTTATGAACCATAAAAGATTTTATTTGAAGAAAAGAGTCAAAAATAGTCTATTTAAAAAAAAAATGCCCAAAGATGTAGTACTATTAGTGTGTTCATTCTCATTGTAAAGATAAGAAAAATTAAACCCTAGCAATAAAGTTTTTAAGGTCATCTAGCTGGATAGTAAAAGATCTTTTACCACCTTCTCAGGATATTGTTCATTATGTGATTAGTCCTTTTTCCAAACTCCTCCCTGTTGCAAAAGTCTTTTATTTTTTTCCTATGATATTGTCAGGGTATCTGGAAAAATGTAAGCCAGAGGTGATTTGACAAAAAGGAGAAAATATTAAAAAGAGCAAAATCAAAATGTCAGAAGACAGAGTTGTACTTAAAAAAGACATTGGCAAAATGAAAAGTGGAAGAGGCTACAGGCCCGACTGAGAGAGTCACTCAGTCTAGAGTCCGGGTGTGAGTACAAAGCTTCATTGAGTTCATGTCTAGGCCCTGAAAACCCTTTCCCCAGCTTTCATGGCTGAGCTACGAATCCCTGATGGAGACAGACCTGGCTTCTGTTCTCTTCACTGTTCGCCCTGCCGGTCACTGGTCACTGTTGGCCACTCTGAGGTTACAGGACCACATAATGGGAATGGAAGGTCTCCTCATCTTGACAACAGATTTTTAGCTGATCCTTAAAGCATGCTGAACAGAGCTAAAGTATTTTTGAGTATGTAGTGCAGGTGTACAGACCCCAGACTACTCGGTTTGTGGCCATTTTCCCAAATGGAGATCAACCTGACCTTCCCGAAAGGCAAAGTGAAAGAGAGATGGAGAGTAAGTGAACAGGAACCGACTACAGCTTGCAAGAAGAAAGAACTTGGGTTAGTAGTTTATCCTTCCAAGACTCTCTTTCCCCTACTGGATTTAACAAATAGTCTCCAAGGTGCATTTGAACACGAACACTCCAAGATCCTGTGAGATGGCATCACAAGAAAAAGCATAAACAAGAAAGCCTCATCCCTGCCACACATACATGATAGAACATAAAAAAGCCAAGCATTCTCCTTTGTTAAATAAACACGGTGAATACTTGGATTTGCTTTTGAACCTGGCACTGAGTTGAATACATGAAACTACGAAGGATCAGCTCTGGTCAGACTGTGGCGGCCTGCCTTGCGGCGCGCTCTCTCTCGGCTACAGCCCGGAGAGAAGGCTCGCGCGCGGCATACCCCCAGGTCCCCGCCGGGGCCGCGCCGCGCCCGTGTTCCGCCCGGCCTGCCCTGGCCGCTCGCCCGCCCGAAGCAACATGACACACGCGCCAGCGCGCTGCCCTAGCCCCCGGGGCTCTGGGGACGGCGACGTGGGCAAGTCTAGGAAGGTCGCTCTCATCACCGGCATCACCGGGCAGGATGGTTCCTACTTGGCTGAGTTCCTGCTGGAGAAAGGCTACGAGGTCCATGGAATTGTTCGGCGATCCAGTTCATTTAATACAGGTCGAATTGAACATCTGTATAAGAATCCCCAGGCTCATATTGAAGGAAATACGAAGCTGCACTATGGTGACCTCACTGACAGCACGTGCCTTGTGAAGATAATCAGTGAAGTGAAACCCACGGAGATCTACAACCTTGGAGCCCAGAGCCACGTCAAAATTTCCTTTGACCTAGCTGAGTATACTGCAGATGTTGACGGGGTTGGAACTTTGCGGCTTCTGGATGCAGTGAAGACATGCGGCCTTATCAACTCTGTGAAGTTCTACCAGGCCTCCACCAGTGAACTTTACGGGAAAGTGCAAGAAATACCACAGAAGGAGACCACTCCTTTCTATCCCAGGTCACCCTATGGAGCAGCAAAACTCTATGCCTATTGGATTGTGGTGAACTTCCGGGAGGCATATAACCTTTTTGCAGTGAATGGCATTCTTTTCAATCATGAGAGCCCCAGAAGAGGAGCTAATTTTGTTACTCGAAAAATTAGCCGATCGGTAGCTAAGATTTACCTTGGACAACTGGAATGTTTCAGTTTGGGAAATCTGGATGCCAAACGAGACTGGGGCCATGCCAAGGACTACGTGGAGGCTATGTGGCTGATGCTGCAGAATGATGAGCCAGAGGACTTTGTCATTGCCACAGGGGAAGTCCACAGTGTCCGTGAGTTTGTGGAGAAGTCATTCATGCACATTGGCAAAACCATCATGACTTTCTGCAGGGAGACTGCACCAAAGCCAGGCAGAAGCTGAACTGGAAGCCGCGGGTGGCATTTGATGAGCTGGTACGGGAGATGGTTCAGGCCGACGTGGAGCTCATGAGGACCAACCCCACGGCCTGAGCGCTGCGCCTCGGACTCTTGCCCTTCACCGGGCTGGCTGAGCCGAAGCCCGCCCGCCGAGGTTTGTAGCAGCCGGGACTCTACCGCGCAGGCTTCGCCTTCAGACTCACTTATGGCGGATGAAGCCTTCTCTGAATGGCTTTGTGAATCAAGACATTTTAATCGCATACCCACTTTACTTGAAATTACGTCACTTGGACAAATTTGGGGGCCTTCAAATTGTTTTTCTCTTTTCTTATTAAAAATGATCTTTCTATGACTAGCAAAAAAAAAAAAAAAAAAAAAAAAAAAAAAAAAAAAAAAAAAAAAAAAAAAAAAAAAAAAAAAAAAAAAAAAAAAAAAAAAAAAAAAAAAAAAAAAAGGATCAGCTCTAAGGGTCAAAAAGAGTTCTAGCAAAAGGAAATTAGAAAGGACCAGGTCTAAGCAAAAGTCTAGAAGCAACAGGACTTGCATCTGTTTCTTTTTTATAAAATTTCTCCTTACTCTTTTTTCATAACTTATTCTTATTTTTAATTGACAAATTATCAACATAGGTATTTATGGGAAGTATTTCAAAGGTTTATAATAGAATAATAGGGCTTACAATAGAATGATTTGATCACATTAATCAATGAGCCACTTATTTCACATAGTGGCAATTTTATCTGTGATGAAAATATTTAAAAGCCATTTTCACCAGTTTTGAAATATGTGATTCAGTGTTATTTATTATAATCGCACATCTGTGCAAAATATCATCAAAACTTATTCATCTGGTCAAACTGAAATTTTAGACCCTGTGATCAGCATCTTCTGTTTCCCCCATCCATCCCCTTCCTCAGTTTCTGGTAACTGCCTTTCCACCCTCTCCTTTATGACTTCACCACTTTTGGATTTCACATGTGAGATCATATTTGTATTTATTTACCTGGATACTTCACTTGGCATAATGTCCCCCAAGATTGTCCATGTGGTTAATAGCAGCAGGATTTTCCCCCTTATTAAAGCTGAATTGTATGCAACTATGCATATGCAACATATTTTCTTTATGTGCCCAGCTAAAGATGGGCAATAAGTGGCCCACATATGTTAGCTGCTGTATGTAATGCTGCAATGAAGATGCGGATGCAGACATCTCTAGAGCATCCCTTGATTTCAATATCCGTGGTGGATAGCTGGAAGTAGGGCTGCATGGTACTGCACGTAATTCTGCTTAACATAACGGCTGTATTATTTGCATTTCTTTGGATTTGTTTTTCTTATTCTCCTGTTTATTCATTTATTCACTAAATCAACACTTCACATCTGCTACTGCTAAAGTCTTTTTGGCAATGAGGGAAGCTCAAACTCTGCCCTCACAGGACTCATGATGTGAATGTAGGTGTGTACACAGGGGTGTGATGCTGTGTGATGAACAAGCCAGAAAGGAAGGGAGGACAGGGATTGTGGGATGGGGAAAGCATCCCAACTAGGCTTGGAAACCCAAAGGTCCTGGGGCACATCCATTTTCAGCTCAGTCTTGCCAGAAAGTGAGAAAAGGTCAGTCAGACAGCAAAGTGAAAAAGAAGTTCTAGATAGGCACAAAAGTATATTCAGGAAACTGAAAGTCATGTCTTACAATCCTACCATTTAAGTCTAGTATGACTATGAGCGTGTAGCTTAACGTCTCAGAACTCCAGTAACCTGTAAAACAGAAAAAAAAAAAAAATACATTCCAGATAGTGCTCCTGTAACTATTAGATGAGATGGCAAAAATGACAACAAATTATAGTACCATGGTACTATATGTGCAGTTTAGAAATGATGACACAGAGGTCATGTGACCCCAAGTGTCACACTTTGGAAATTGGCTAAATGATGCCATCTGCCATTATAATAAGAAAGGCAAGGGCCAGCCAGATAGCTCAGCAGATTGAAGCACTTCTCAGGCAGACACAGGGGCCAGGGTTCAATCCCTGGAATGCTGTGCTGGGCCTGCTAGTGGAATGCCCTGAGATGGTGATAGAGTCTGAGCATGGTGGTGTGCACTTGTAATCCCAGCAATTGGGAGGCTGAAGACAGGAGAATCACTACGAGTTGAATCTACATAGTGACACCCTATAGACGCTGTACTCAATACAAAAATATAAAATAAGTAAGAATGGCAGAGTTTTGCAATGAAGCGGGGTAAGAAGATAATAAATCAATTTGAACGTCTCAACTTGGAGACAATATGCAAACAGCTGGTGTCCAGTAAGTGTTCTACAATTTTATGTGTGAAGGAGATATATTGAACATAGGAGAGAGATTTGGTCTGAAGATGCCAACTCAGCACATACATCATAGGGGTTACTCAAATAATGTCTTGCCTTTTTCCTGTTACTATTGCAGTTCATCCTTCTGATAAACTCCCTCAGTTTGAGCTAGATTCCTATCACCTGTATCTGAAAATAAGCAAGCAAATTATGAGCTGATCCGATTTGTGTATAAAAGTCATATCTAGAGTACCTTCAGAACCCTAGAAGGTACAGTATCACTAGATAATGGTTTAAAATCTCACAGTCCAACAAAGTTGATTATTGAGTCAAGTTGACCAGGCCACACAATATGTCATGGTCACTTATTCTACTGATGGTTCAGTAGAATAAGTGCTTCATTGAAGTGCAAGGGCCTGAGTTCAATCCCTAGTTCTGTGAAGAAAAAAAAAAACCAAAGGCTTAGTTCTCATTTTATTTATATCTCTGTTTCAGAAATGTTTATTTATAAATGGCATCTTTACCTACTCAGGCAACTATAGCAATACACCCTAAATTATAAGCAACAGAGATCTCTTTCTCAGAGTTTTGGAGGCTGAGAGCTCCAAGAAGAAGGAGCTGGCACATGAGGTGTCTGGTGAGTGTCCTCTCTCTCAGTCTTCATCAGCCTTTAGCCCTCAATGTGGGAAGGTACAAGATAGGTCTCTGGACCCTGTCCTATAGGGCCACTAGTCCTATGCATGAGGGCCCCTCACATTGTCTAAGCAGCTCCTCAACCATCACATTTGGGATTAGTTTTCAACACATAGATTTTGAGATTATTTAAATTGTAGCTGCTATCATGACTAACTGCATATCACTGAGATCATGGACTATGTCCAATTGATCTTAGTATTCACAGAAATTACAGCATTACCTATTGAAGATTCTTGATGTTTTACAATGAGTATTAAAAAACGCTTTTCTTGTTAAAAGCGCTTTTTGTGGCAGCTTGGGCTAGAATGCTTGCAGGTCTGTTTCCAGCACTCAGAAATACCACTAAAAGCACCTTGTTGTGGTAACAGTGTTCCAAATAAAAGGAAGAAAAATCTTCATGATATATAAAGAGAAGACAGAATTTGAAGTCAGGCTAATGATAAAGATGCTTAAAGACCATTAGAAGAGAAGGTACCTCAAACAGCTGGGCATTAGTTATAAAGTCTATGTTAGAAAAGGTGATACAGTCTTGATCTCACACAAGTGTAAGAGGGCTTCTGTGCAAAGAAAGGTACCTAAGAGCTGCTCTCTCCATGAAAACCAGACAGGAAAAATGCAACCTAGTAGAGAAATTTGGCCTGGACTTCTATGTCCAATATAATTCAAGAATCTATAAGATAATGGATAAAAAGTAATTAAATTGAAGATATCCTAGACCCTGTAAAAGAAGGAAATAAAATTATTCTCTAAAGATACAATCAAGAGTAAATGAGGTTCCCACAAATAAACAAGTGCCATGAAAGATGGCATTTAATTAAAAAACAAAAATCACTCAAGAAAATGATCAGTTATGAGAGCTAGCAAAAACAAGAGGGAAAATTAGAACTTGTGATAATGGAACTTGTAAAAGTAAGCACAAAATAAATATTTTCAAGGTTAAAAGGAAGAAAAGCTTCCAGTTCATTCAATGAAAACAAAAAGAATGAACCAAAAAATATGGAGAAAGAATATAGCAAGTATATTAGTAATACTGATAGTCAATGTATTTAAATTAAAGGTGAATTTTATCAGTGACAAAAATATAAAATAAAATATAGCTATGTGCTGTTTCTGAGATCTCTAAGACATAAGTATAATAAAGGATTGAAAGTTAAAAATGACAAGCACAGAGTCTGCTAAAATAATATATAGACCAGGAAAAGAAATCTTGTATAAATGTTTGAATAGTAAATTTATTTTTAAGATTAATACAAGTTACCTTCAGCCTCTACAATTACAAGAGGTGCTCAAGTGGTAGTTGTGAGCTTCCAGAATTTGTTAGTACAGCAAACTGCTGAAGTGTACCTATGTTTTTTGGTGGACTCTGTACAGCTAAGAAGATATAAAAAAAATAAGGCTTGTTTAATCATGTTAATACAAGAATTCAAATCCTAGGAAAAGTTTTCTAAACAAAATGAAATCATTGGGCCGGGAGATAGCTCAGTGGGATAAGCGCTTCCCTGGCAAGTGCAGGAGCCTAAGTTCAATCCCTGGTTCTGAAAAAGAAAAACAAAAAAACAAACAAAAAAAAAAACAACAAAGAAATCATTGCTTGTGATAGTTGCAAGATATATGTAACAATAATAACATGTTTGGGTTTATGGTAAATTAGCTGCAATTAAATAAATCCAAGACACAGAATACAAAGAGAAACTTAAACACACACGATGAAAATTAATATGGTAAATCCAATAAACAAACACTGAACTTCATAATTAATACTTACAGACTATACAAACTTATTTATAACAGTCAAAATTTTGAACTGACTGTATGCCAAATCATAAAAGACCATAAATAACAAAAACTTATGTGTTGGAGACCACGTTTTCAGATAATTCCAGAAAAACTGATATTTAGCTAGAGTAAATCACACACGCTAGACTAAAGATCACAGTTTCTCTTAGAGGAGAAACCCAAAATATACATAAATTAACGAGTAAAGTTAAAGATAGATAATAAGAAATAAGACTTGCAAAAGGAATGCCTAAGGGATGAAATCAGGGATAGGGGATGAAAAGGACGAGAGAGGTGCTACACTCATGCATTTACTCCTTGTGGTGCATGGAATGATTATGTGCTGCAAACCTGTGCTAGTAGTTTTTCAAAAGATCACCATCAAATTACATATTTGAAAATTTGAGATGCATTTTTAAATAACCTTTAATTCAAAAAAAGGTCGTCATTTGCAAGGTCTGAAGACTAGAAAGAGGAAATACCATGCAGCAACATTTTGTAATATAGCTAAAAGGTGACTGCTGCACACATGCCCGGCTGCCCTGCATAGATTTCTGCAAATGAGTTCCAGTGCCCTCTGGCTTTGTGATGAAACCACAGCAGGGGATTAGATAAAATTAGGAAAGTGATGTAGGACCCACTCTTCTGGCATCCAGCCCAAGAGCTGCCTCTGGCAGGCTGTGTCCCGAAACAGTGTACTCCGTGCAGCTCTCTCCTTTTGGGTTTAGAAGCTGCACCTTCCTCTCTGTTCTCTGGGCCTGGAGGTTAGCTACCCAGCTGCTATTTGCTCTGCGTTGCTTTGCTATCTCTTGTGTTTCCTCTGTACCCATATCTTTGTAAACAAGCCTGTTGTAAATAAACCCTTTTCAAAGGATACTGTTCTCAAAGTGCCATCTGTTTCTTGCTAGGATGATGACTGAATCTTTAATACAGATTTAATTTTAAAAAGATGTGAGCTCTTGAAGAAAAAGTGGACAAAAATGAATTTACTCTTCAGGTATAACTGATCCATACATGGTTGCAGTGTTGATGAGGCAGATACATAATTTTTGTCCCTTTATTTTTTTCAGGGCACATCTGTGAATGCTTCAGGAATTCCACATCCCTGGGTATTGCTCACCATGACCTTGGCATGGGCATACATCTCCCCTGAAGGCTACCAGTTGATGGCCTGTGCCCCCTCAGTCAGATCTCACTCTGTTTTGTGACAGATGGGTACTTCTTCTGTTCTTCAGGGAAACTGTGAAAAGGAGGAAAAGAAAATATAATTGGATGTAGGAAGAAGGCTATTTCAATGCAAGACTTTTTCTAGATTTTAATAAAAAAAACTAATTAACACCAACAAATACAGTATTGACTACTATGTTTTAAATTTGAGTAGCAAGTAAAAGAAGCCCTACCACTTTCTGTATTATAAATTTGAATATTTAGAAAAACACTGATTTTAAGTAAAGTTACACAGCATGGGAGAATCTCTAGAACAGGGAGTGGTGCATTGGAATTTGGCACATTTCTCTGGTGTGCTTTCTTTCCTGTTCCCTATGTCCACTACTACCATCATGCTTTAGTTTGTAGTTGTGCCATTACACCCCCAAAATCCTATGCCTGTTTGCTGAATGAGTACTTTCCAAGTGTTTTAGTATAAGATCAATTTGGAAAGAAAAGAGAGGAAATGAACAAGAGCTATGAGATTTCCTGGAGTCAGGCCACAGGAGTAGGTGAATACTTCTCTGATCTTCCCTTACTTCAGGTAACAGTCACCTCAATGGCCACAGCAGCAGGGTGAAGCTTCCCCCTAGGGAAGCTTGAGCTCTTCTTTAGTTCCTTATCATTGTAAAGCCGCACCCCATTACTCTGCAATTAGGAAATCTAGGAACAATAGGAGGTGTATAATTGTCTTGAAGTTCCACTAAGAGAACATAGAAAGTTGATAAATGAAAGACCCCTATCAGAATTTAACCAAGGGAGTCTTTTAGCAGTTTATCTGAGTTGCTCCAATATTCTTCTACAGTGTTGTTATGGTTTGTGCCTAGTTGTCCCCCAAAGCCTCTTGCCATCTTGGGGCAGCTTCTGGAGTTTGTGATTGATTATTGTGGCTGCTGCACCTTCCCTGGGGCAGGTAATTTGCATTGCAATGGAAGGAGGGAAGCAAAGCTGGCTGCCTGAGCTGTGGCTGCCTGAGCTGTGGCTGCCTGAGCTGTGGCTGCCTGAGCTGTGGCTGCCTGAGCTGTGGCTGCTCCTCTTTGCTCTCTGCTCTTTGCCCTCACCATTAAAGGTTGCTCTTTGTCACGTGCTGCTCTGCCTTGGCGCCAGCTGAGTATGGACTGAACCCTCCAGTAACTGGGAGCTAAATAAACCTTTCCTTCCTTCACCTTGAGTGTTAGGTGTTTGTCACAGCAATGAGAGAAGAGTAACTGAGACAAGTGCCATGAACTTGGGTCATACCTATGAAACTGGCAAAAGCCAGAATCTCTTCATACACCACTTGTGAAAGCTTTTATAGTTAGGTATAAATAGTATTTAATAATTGGAAACAAAACTTTACCTGCTGTCAGAGAAAAGACCCTAACTCAAAATCTTAACTGTCACTACCAAATGAAGCCTCAATTCCTTTATCCATAAATTGAAAAGGTTTATTTTAACATTCTGTTCATTGTAAATATCATGTAATTTAATATATATATGTATATATATATATATAGGATTATATATATATATTTAGGATTTTATATATATATATATATTTAGGATTTTATATATATGTATATATTTAGGATTATATATATATATTTAGGATTTTATATATATATATTTAGGATTTTATATATATATATATATTTAGGATTATATATATATTTAGGATTATATATATATATATATTTAGGATTATATATATATATATATTTAGGATTATATATATATAGAGAGAGAGAGACAGAGAGACAGAGAGACAGAGAAGAGAGTGAGGGAAAGACAGAGACAGAGAGAGAGAGAGATACCAGGCATAATGATCCAAGCACTCTGTGAAGGTAAGGCAGAAGGATGACAATTTCAAGATCAACCTGGGAAATCTAGTAAGACCTTGTCAATGAAACAAAAGCAAAAAATAAAAACTGTACAAAGTAATAAATGTGCAGATTAAAAAGTGAGCTGAACTGATATCTACCACTGACATTCAATAAACACAATGTACAAATCAAGAGATCTGGAGAAACAGAAGACTCCATTATGGGGGCCAACCTTAGAAATACCTGAGACAGAGAAAGTGCTTGTGCCTCGTAAGATTGTCAGGTTAAGAATATGAGGCACAGACATTTCCCCATGTTATGTAGTAAGGCTACCATCATCTTTTGCAGACTTTACCATATTTGAAATTTCTTCTGAAAAATAAACCCCAACACTACGTTGAAAGCTTAGCAGGACCAAACCTTACATGCATTTTCTTGCTCATCCAAACGAAGCTGCAGCTCAGTTCTATTATTTCTCTTTCCACATTTATTTTTATTGTAGTGCATTGTTTCACATCATTTCAAAATGTTTTTAAAGCAATGTGTTTTAGAAAAAAAATAGTTCTGAATTCATAAGCAATCCCTAGGGCATGTCTTTGGCATAGACTGTAACATTCAAAAGTACCCAATTTATTTGATTGATCGATTTTTCAGTGTTTTAAAGGGTACCAAGCCCAACAGCATATAATTTTTCTCTTACCAAATAGAATATGAATGAATAAAAGATAATTGCTTTTTTGTATTCAGCCTGTTGTCTTAATGGAGGGTTTTTCTCTCTTCCATACAGCTCTTTGATGAATGAAAAAGCATTTTTTTCAGCGGTCACACTTCACCCTATTATTTCTCCACAAACTTCCTATGCAGGCCCAGCTCAGGGCTCCACTTCTGGATAACATGCTCTTGCTGCTGCCTTCTCTGGTGCAAAAGGGGCCACAGTCCTGGTGAATGGAGTACAGCCTGGAGACTGGGGCTTACAAATTTGGTGAACAGAAGTTGCCTTAAAGTTTAAAGATGAAGAACAATGCAGAAAAGTTAGATCTTATGCTTTTGTTCAAAGAAGGCAGATACAGCCCGTGCTTACTGTACAAAAGCCTGTACAGTACAGTGTGGTCTTGAAGAAGCAGCTCTTGTCTCCTCTTGTCCCTCAGCCTCTTGTCTTCTCGCAGCCTTCAACTTGGTTATCTTGGACAGTACAGGACTGGGCTTCCCTCATCTTGCTGACTGCAGCAATCACTCTTTGTAATCCCGGCCCTGGGGCGATAGAAGGGGCAGGAGGGTGTTCTGCAATCTCCTCCACTAACACAAGCATCTCCAAGGGCTGTTGTTTACTGTCCAGAATGTTGTGCTGTCTATAGCTCTGGACATCCATGACCTGAAGGGAGGTTGGAGATGGTTAGAGTCAATATGAAGGATACTTTTTAGAAAGGATATAAACTCTGCTTACAGCTTTGACAGCTAGAATATACTGCCAATTATTTGCAGTCTGCTTTGGGGAGAAAAGTGATAGTCTAGGCAAAACAATTTTCCCTGTAAATGCATCTCAGGTTTTAAATCTGATTATAAGTATTCTCTTAACTTGGCCTTATCAAGTATATGAAATAAACCAAAATGTGAACTTTCCATTAGAAGAAAAATGTTTATTTGTTTTCATTTCTAAACATAATAAAAAGAACACTAGATAAGACTAAGAGAAGTGTCCTTTATTTTTGCAGCTGGCCTTTGTAATGCTCCAGAAAGAAAATCAACAGATTATCAGATCAACTAAATACTTAAGCCCTACCATGTAAGCGAGTATGTCACATTCGAGTTCTTACCTGTTCCACAAGATTAACCATCATCCAACAGCTCCATAGGATATTTATACAGACCAACCGGTGACACTAGTGTGTAACAATACTGTACCTCAGTGGTCTTCTACAATACATTACATAATAATTATGGGAAATGCAGAGTGAGAAAAAGTTTGGCTGTGTGAATTTTGACCCAACAAATACAAGTCAGCAGCGCTGCACCGGTGACAGCGTCAAAGCATTGAATGTAAATTTCATCTTAGAAAGCACCAGCTAACTCACTCATGGCATGGTGAGCAAGGCTTGAAGTAAGGACATCCGCAAAGAGAAATGTCTACTTGCTGGGCACTCCCTGTGTACCTTCAAACGTTTCTAAGTGTCAGCACAATGAAGCATATTTCTTAAAGTTTCTCCTTAAACTCAGTTAGAAAGCATTTATAAATGTCACTGCTACCTATCTTCACACAAGAAGGTAAATGCGTAGACTTGTCAGGAGGAATTTCTAGGATTCATAGAGTTCATAAAGATAGGTACTTGATAATTATAGCTCGTGGTTTATATATGAAGCAACTGTACATCTTACACTGTCTTGCTTTCTTGTTTGAACAGAAGGCAAACAAGACTAGAGAAAGTGACCTACTGCTTGGAGATGCCTTGGAAGAAGAAATGCAAAGATATGCATAAGCTGATAGATTTTCTTCAGAGTAACCCCTGGGAAAAGATGGAGCAGCCACTGTCTCAGTGTCAACTAGTCAATGCCAACAAATGAAATCCAGGGGATCGGGTAAGAAGTGTAGTGCCAAGGGACTTGTGTGCCCAATAGCTATCCTCAGGCAGAAGCATATGCTATAATATATCTTCATATACTGCACAGAGGAGTAAATCTAGACCTTGGCCTGTCCACCAACACTGCCAAATTGGAGAATTCCATTCCAAAAGCTTATCATAATTACTTTGCTCATTGCTGGTACAAAATACCTGACACCCACAAATTAAGGAAAGGAAGTTATAGTTTGGTGTACAGTTTGTAGAGGTTTTGGGGTGTTCCAAGGCAGGGCTGCATGTTGAAGGGGAGTAGCAGAAGAGAAACAGTCTTCACATTTTTGTACAAGAAAAGGCCCCCTAAAAACACAAATCTAATAAGTTCAAATGAAAAGATAAGATGATTTCAAGACTAAGGAAAGCAATTTAGGACAAAAATAACATGCTTAGAGAACTAAAAAACAAGTTGGAAAGAAAACACATTGTGACTAACATAACAGATACTATAGTTAAAAAGAAAGTCACTTGAGATAAGTTCTTGAAAAACAGAGATTAGAATAACAGAAAAAAGCTAACAGAAATGGAAGATGGTTAAGAATGATCCTATACAGGAACATAAATTTCAAAACCTCCACAAATTAACATAAAAAGCATTCAGGGTGTTAAGAGAAATTTTGCTTGAAATGAAACAAAAAAAATTACACTTGGCAATTATAAAATCACTTTATGTATCAGACACAATTTGGTGTACTGAACTTCAAAGAGTAATAGTATTGCCTCATAAATCCTGGTAGGAAACGAATTTATAAAGCTTTCAAGGAAGAAAACAGTAAACCTTTCCTTATTCACACTCAAGAGTGGTACTTAGTTTATCAACAAAGTTCTGAATGAAAGAAGTTGTGATAAAGAAAATTAAGTTCCACAGCAAAGTAATTCATGTCTAAAGGCATCAGGAAATTTGTTTCACAGGTTAAAAAACTGATGCATAACAATGGTTCAATGCAGTCTTAATGTGATCATTGTATAATTAAAAAAGGAAGCAAAGGACCGGTCTGACAGCTCAGTGAAATAAAGTGCCTGCTTGAAAGAGAGCAGCAGCCACAGTTCAATTCCCAGCCTGCCATTTGGTGTCAGTCTCGCCCGTGGGGCTCCCTGAGACTGCAATTGAGACTGGGTGTGGTGGCACATGTCTGTAATCCCAGTGCTTGGGAGGATGAAAACAGGAGGATCACTATGAATCTGATCTGTGTAGTGAGACCCTATAGACACTCCCCTAAATACAAATAAATAAATAATAAATAAAATAAAAAAGGAGAGCCGGCCAAATAGCTCAGCAGATTAAAGCACCTGCAAGTATGTGCGCAGGGACTAGGGTTTCCATCCCCAAACCTTCGGTGCCAGCCCCGCCCCCAGAGCTTGCTGAGAAGGCAATTGAGAGTGGGTGTGGTGGCCCATGCTTGTAAACCCAGCTCTTGCGGGACTGTAAACAGGCGGATCACTAAGAGTCTGATCTAGCAGTGACCTTCAACACCCTGCAGACCCTTCCCTAAAAAAATATAAATAAATAAGGAAACAAAAAGCACAACGAAAATATTGACTATATTATGAAATTACTTAAACATAGAAGAATGTAGATATAATTTAATTGTTTCATGCCTGGAATTATGTTAAATGTTATACTAAATCTAAAAATATGTTTTTATGAAATAACATGTAAACAGAAGAAAACATCAAAATCAAGAAAGAAGCTAAATTCTGCATTATATGTAATTTTTTAATACTACATTGTACTCTCTTCTAGAAATTAAAAATTAAAAAATAAGATAAAATTTTGCAAAATTTTGCCAATGTTAAGGTCAATTTTATAACAAAGCAGGTTGTATGATGACAATAAAACAGGTTGATTAAAAATGATATTGGATCTACCTGCTTATACTTTCACATAATTTTTTAACTTTAAAGTTATCTTTTCAAAAATGAATCTGTAATATAAAATGTGTATAGAATTTCAGCTTTTTAGCCAAAGAATAGTGACTATAATTATATATTTTAAATAACATAGTGATACATTATTTCCTTGGGACTAAGTAAGGCACCATGTACACACTGTTTTCAGGTAAATGAAATTCTATGGGTTTGGACAAATGCATGTTCTTTTCATCATTACCATAAACAAGATATAAAATATTTCCATTACTTCAAATTTTTCCCTCACATCTCTTTGCTGTTAGCCCAACTCCATCCCCCAACCCAAGAAATGCTCCTTACCATTCACTAAAGAGTTATTTTCCTATACTTTTTGCTTTTCCTGGATGTCATATAAATGAAATCATACAGTGCCTTTGAGATTCCCCTGTTATTTGTGCACTCATTCTTTCACATTGTTGAATAATGCGACATTGTGTGGCCACAATGCAATTTACTTAACTTACCCATTTACCATTTTGGGGACATTTGGCTTGTTCCCAGCTTTTAATGAATATAGATAAAGCTACTATGTACATTTGTACAGATTTATATGCAAACATTCATCTCTATTTCTTCTGTGTAAATGATTTAAAATGGGTTTTCTGCATCATATATTGCAACATATTTAAATATAAATGCATGCACAAGAAGTATATATTACCTAATCAGAAACTGCTGAATTGTTTCTTAAAAAGAGTTTCATTTTATATTATCAGAAATGCATGATTCTACTTGCTCTACATCTTCTTTTCTATCAGCTAAGTTTTTTATTTAATTTTAGTTTATTAGTTTACATGTGTGCTCTATAATATTTATATTCCTTATGGAAAGTTGGTACATGTTTTTAACATATTTTCATTTTTTCCCCTCCCCTTTCCCTTTCCTTCCTCTATTCATGTCTTGATCACCTTCATTTTTTTGTGAATGTTTGTAGTCATAATGCTTACATTCTTTGTTTAGAGTTGGAACATGTACATAGTGCAGTGGTACCTTGAATCAAGAGCTTAATTTGTTCTATAATTTTGGAAAAGAAGGTCATGCATGCTTTTGTCACCTGATGCAGAACTCACAAACAAAAGCGAAATTTTGCTAAATGCTTCTGTATAAAATGAAATCATTTACAAACTACATGTTCCTGAACTTAGGTACTACTGCACATCTTAAATCCTTTAATTCCATCTCTATTCCTCCCCTCTCGCCCATCCCTCAATCTCTTGATGCCCTTTTTCCTTTGAGGAAGGCCTATTTTCTTAGTAGTATTGAGCAATCTACTCTTTATTTTTATTCTGGGTTCCTTACATAACAGAAACTTACATTATATTTTTAAAAGTTTTATTTGTCTGATTTATTTAATCTAACACTATGGTGCCAAGGTGAATCCATTTTGTTTTTTATAAATGACTCGTTTTTCTTCATGGTATAGTACTATTCTATTGTGTGTAACTATCACATTATCTCTATTAATTCATCTGCTGATCGACATATGGGATAGGCAGTCTTGCTTTCAAGATTTATCTCTCATGAGTTGTACAGCTATAAGCATGAATATGCATGTGTCACTGTAATGTGTTATCTTGATTCCAAAACCAGTTAAGAGTCTAACCAAAAGAACAGATCTATAGACTAATCTCTGTAATAAATATAAATGCAAAGTTCCTTAACAATATACTGGCAAAGAAAATGCAACAAATTATCAAAAATATCATACAGGGATAGGAAGATGGCTCAGTGGAATAAGCACTTTCCTGGAAAGCACAAGGGCCTGAGTTCAATCCCTGGTTCAGCCAAAAGAAAAAAAAAAAAAATCATACATCATGACCAAGTAGGTTTCATCCCAGGAATGAAAGGATGGTTCAACATATGAAAATCAATAAATGCAATACATAGCTCAGTGGATTAAAGGGCCTGTAAGCAGGCACAAGGGCCGGGGCTTCAATCCCCAGGCCTGCTGTGCTGGCCCCGTTCCCTGGGAGTGCTGAGATGGAGAGCTGAGACCCGGTGTGGTAGCATGAGCCTGTAATCCCCCCTCTTGGGAGACTGTAAACAGGGGGATCACTACAAGTCTCATCTAGTAGTGAGACTCTGAACACCCTTCCCTAAAATACAATAAATAAATAAATAAATGCAATACATCACAGAAAAGGATAAGAGACAAAAATCACATGATCATCTCAATATAGTCAGAAAAAGCCAATATCTTTTTGTGATAAAAACCCTGCTGAAAATATGTATGCAAGGATTTTATCTTAATCTGCTCTGCATTCTTGCCTACACTTGATATTGTCACTTTCCAAAGTTATACCAAGAAGTGTTTAGTAGTTTATTATTTTAATTTTGTTTTTGTGTGTGGGTTTTGTTTTTGGTTTTTTGCCTACCTATATATTTATGTATATAGAAAGATGCCTTCTCAATAAAATAATAAAAAAATAGAAAGAGGCCTGAAGTTCTGTTTTACCTTGATTAATGGCATGGTTCAGAGAAGGTTGAAAATTTGTAGCTTTGTTCATTCTTACTGAATTGCTTAAATTCCTCAAAATGAATACATACTATTTTTAAATGAGTTTTACAAAACTTAAAAACTATTTGAATAACTATGTAATGTGTTATTCATGATAACATCATGAATATGTTGGAAAATATTTTAACATCAACCTTTTGGAGACTGTATTTGTAGCCTTTTACTAAAGTTCAAGATATTCTGTGTACAAATTTTTATTTTAAAATTTGTAATATAATCTCAGCTGTACATGTAAATTGGTGCCATATATATACTATTTCAAAATGCTCAGTAAAATATACTGCTATTTATTTCAAACAGTATAATTTAAGAGTCTATATTCTCATGCCCTTATATTTCCTGCATTATTCTAATTTTTTAAAATCTCTTAAGTATCAACAATATGGATTTCAGTCTGGTAAAAGTATCTTTTGCAAATATATTTCTCACAATGAAAACCACCTCATAATCTATTTGTTTTCTTGTATGCGTTTGTAAATCTCTACCAACCTTTACAATGCATTTCAGCTTTAAAACATACTACAAATTTGGAGATTTCATAACACATCATTTTTGCATTTTTATGGCTTTATTTCCTCTCACATCAAGTGCTTAATAAAACTGATAGAAAATGCCAAAAAGAAAATTTCCCCAAAACAGCCTAGCAGCATGTTGAAGGCTGAAACAAAAAACACATATGGTAGATGCGGCTTCCAAGAGTCATTGAGTAGATAAGTAGGCTGACAAAACACGATGTTTTCTCATTTACCTTGTTCACAAGATTTGGGACAGAGGGACTCCCAGTGCTTGTCTAAGCCAAAAGACCTTAAAAGGTAAAAGTTTGGTATCAGAGACACTGAGGCAGCCAAAAGGCCCAACTGAAGATGCTCATAAGAAAGAACTGCATATCTGCTTCAGAAAGCAGTAGGAAGAATGTATGAGAAATGAGGGGTCATGTTCTGAGATACACCAATGGTGGTGTGTCTTTTACTGTAATAAATTCTTTTAAATTAACTATTCACTACACCTCTAGGTCTTGAGTATAATGACCATTTATTGAACATTGACTATATGTAAAGCTCTATGATAAGCATTTCACTTAATACAATGTTTTAAAATAGTGCTAAGCACAAAATATTACTATTGTTTCTTGGCATGTAGCTGGATTACATTCTGATAAAATTATTGGAAGTCAGACATATCATAAAACAAAAATATATTTAATATATTTAACCTACCAAACATCACAGCTTAGCAACCCAGCTAAGGTTGCTATATGATTCTGCATCTGTTACTCATCCTGATCCTGTGGCACAGTGGGAACTGGGGTTTCTCTCTGCCACCACTCAGCATAACTAGGACCTTGATCCATCACTTTTCTTGAAAAAGATAAAACTTCAAAATTCACAGCATAGTTGCTACTCAATACATATTGCCTTTGCAACATTTTAAAGTCAAACTTTACTATATGGAACCATTGTAATTAAACAACCATATCTGTATTTTCCCTGCTTTGCAGGGAGAGAAACTGAGGCTTTGATTCCTTTTTGCAAACAGTAAATATGCAGTACTGTACACAGTGGAGCTAGGATTCACATTTAGTTTTAAATATTTTTCTTATTAGAATTTTGGAGGGACAATTTTAGATTTTACAGAAAAGCTGGAAAGATAATACAGTGAGTTCTCATATACTCTGCACCTACTTTCCCCATTGCCTGAAGTTAATATGGTGCATCTATTACAATTAAAAATGAAAAACTATTCATGCATCATTATTGGTCACAGCCCATACCTTATTCACATTTATTTACTTTTTACTCAAAGTCCTTTACCTGTTCCAAGATACCATCTAGAATATCATATTCCATATTCAAGTCATCTAGATTCCTAAGACTGTGATGAATGCCCAGGATTTCCTTGCTTTTGGTAGTTTTGACAGTTTTGAGTAATACTGGTCACTCAGATTTTTGCAGACATCTCAGTTGGGATTTGACTGATTTGTGATTATCTGAGGGCTACAGGAATTGAGATGAAAAATCACAAATATGATTTTGACCATGTATCCTATCATGTCAAGGGTAGAGGCTAACAGCATGGTTTATGCTGCTGGTGTTGACTTGGATCACTTAAGTGAAGAAGTGTGGGTCAGCTTTCTCTACCTGAAAATTATCATCCATCTGTTCCATGCCATGCTATTTGTCAGGATGTCACTCTTAATATCCCTAGGTGAGGATTCTACATGAGATATTGTCTCTGCTTCCTCATTTTACCATTCAATTACTTATTTGTACAGACTGATACATAATTGTTTGATGTTGGGTTATGTCCACTACTTTACATACTGTTATGTTCAGATTATTATTCCAGTTTTAGTCATCAAGAACTTTCAGCAGACTGTTCTTAGATACAACCCAGTGATGGGTTGAAGACAGTAGACTGCATTTTTGATTTTTTGTCTGCCTTGCTTGATACTTGCTTGCTCTCTAGCACTACAAAGCATTCCAGGCTTATCTTGTGTATTTCTTGCCCAAGACTTACACTACACTATGTAATTTCTCTAATGACCTCTGGTTCCATTGCTGAATAAATATATAAGAAAGTAACATTCTTGTATAAGAAAGTAGTGTTCATTGCTACTAAGATGTTGTTTCTTCTAGGCCCTTTCAGCTGAAAAAGCAAAACATATGTATGTGTATGAGAATATATATATGTATGTGTATATATATGTATGTATATGTATTTATGGTATATGAGACTATATATATATATATATATATATATATATGACAATCATTTCTATATATTAAATAGGAGATTTTACTTATATCTTGAACTTCAATAAATTACTTACATGGTTCATTTTAATTTCACCATTAGCTATTTCTATTCCATCACTCAATTACAGCAATGTCAGAATTGATAACCCAGGCCCCTATGAAAAATAATACTAGCAATTCAAGTACAACACTTAGGTGAGTTTCATTTTCCTTAAGTCTTATAAACTGTATTCAGTTCCAAAATTACTTAGGTTAGCACTTTGTCTCCCACTCCTTGAAATGAGGCTTTTCCATGTTGGTAATACAGTTGGATCTGTCATCATAACCCCCTGATCTTCTACATGATTTCCTTTTAAATTTTCATGCAGTAAATGTCAGTCTTTGTATTTACAAATGCTATAGTCTTTTGACATAATGTCATGCATCCATCATTACAGGGACAAGCAAAATAGTTTCAATGCCCTAGAAATTCTGCACATTCCACCTATTCTCTTTTCTTTTTTCTCTTCAATCCCCTCCAAAAAAAGCACTGTTCTTTTTAATGTCTCTACAGCCATAGTTGTCCTCTTCCAGAAAGTAACATAATGGCAATCAGACTATGGATAACCTTTTAAGGCTGTTTCTTTCATTTATTTGGGTGCATATAAGGTTTCTTAATGCCTTTTTAGGTGTGATAGTTCCTTTGTTTGGTGAGTAAATTTCTACTGTATGACTTTACCATAGTTTATACGTGAACCCACTGGACTCTTCATCATATACTTTGAATAAAACTTGTATAAAAGCTTGTGTGCAGATTTTGTGCAAACATGTCCTTAACTAATTTGGGTAAATACCAAGAACCTCCGCGAGTGGCCATATGGAAAGACAAAGCTGAGCTTTGTAGGAGGTTGCTAAACTACCTTCCCACGTGACTGGACGGTCCCGCATGAATGACAGTGCCTGCTGCTCCACGTCTTTGTCAGAACCAAACTTGTTGGTGCTTTAGTAAAACTTAGCCATCAAAGAAAATATACAGTGTCATGTTATTGTCTTAAAATTCCAATTCTGTGATAAGGGTGTTGAATAACTTTCATTATGCTTACTTTCTGTCTGAATATATTCCTTGATGAGGCATCTGTTGTTTTTTCAGAGTTCTTTCTATACCTTGGATACAAGCCTTTAGTCATATATGGATTCTGCAAAAATTTCTCCTAGTGTGTGATTTGCCACTGCCTTCCCTTAATGCAATCCTTCACAGAGGAAATTTTTATAATTTTAATGAAATCAACCATTAAATTTTCTATCGTGGATCAAGTTTTTACTTTTGTATTTAAAACCTCATCACTAAATCAAAAGTTCCATAGATGTTATCTTATCCTTTAGAAGTGTTACAATTTTGTATTCTATGTACACAACATAATCAACCCATTTTGGGTCTTTTTTCTTCTTTCAGTTGCCTTGGTTCCTACAACTGTGTGGCTTCTGCGGCTTTTGCCTAAGGTCAGCTTCTCTCAGCTGTGATGCACAACAGCCACTTGTCCTGTGCATTTCAGACCCCTGTTTACCCTGTGACAACAACTCTGTGATAGTCTACAGCCTTCAGGGATGTTTTATAAGGATAAGAGTGTTGACTTCTAAGCTGTTCACAAAGAAGATAAAACTGGAAGCCTCTAAATATAATAACGCTTTTTAAAATAAATCAACACTTATGATCCTACCTCGTAGGAGCCTGACAAGCAAGGGGGATTGAGCATTTAAAATGCCTATCAGGTTTGCTGCGGCAGAGTAACTCTTTTGATATTGTCAGTAGAGTTTTGTCATGAATAGCTCAGCCAGCTGAAGCAACTGAACATGGCAAAAGGGGCTGAAAGAAAGAAAGAAATGAATGGGGGA
Source organism: Ctenomys sociabilis (assembly GCA_004027165.1). Taxonomy (NCBI): domain Eukaryota; kingdom Metazoa; phylum Chordata; class Mammalia; order Rodentia; family Ctenomyidae; genus Ctenomys; species Ctenomys sociabilis. The sequence goes on from PVKA01015155.1 coordinate 41,607, forward strand.
CCGGCCAAATAGATCAGTTGATTGAAGTGCTTGCAAGCAGGCTCCGGGACCAAGGGTTTGATCTCTGGCCTGCTGTGTGCAGCCCCACCCCTGGGGCATGCTCAGACTGCAACTGAGACTGGGTGTAGCGGTACACACTTGTAATCCCAGCTCTTGGGAGGCTGTAAACAGGTGGATCACTATGAGTCCAATCTAGTAGTGAGACCCTGAACACCCAATAGACCCTTCCCTAAAATATAAATACAAATTCAAATATATATGTATGTATATAAAATAACCCCAAAACAAATTCTCTTCGGCCAGGGAGATAACTCAATAAAATAAGCACTTCCCTGACAAGCACAAGGGCCTGACTTCAATCCCCGGTTCTTCCAAAAAAGAAAAAAGAAATGAATGGACAGCCTGATGTGGAAATGAGCACTGGATACAGAGTAATACACAGTGGAGCACAGGAGGTGAAGGAGCAAGTGTGTGACTCGTGCACCTGTGACGTGTCCTACACACCTGGAACAGTACTGGGTGTAAGTGTTCAGGAATATGTAATAAGATGTACCTCAGTGATAGCTAACCTTTTGGAGCGCTCAGTGATACAGCCTGCTGTTGCCGGCACCCTATGGGCTTGCCACTCGTAGGATAGACAAAGTCTACCAAACGTGAAGCTCATTTCTGAATTACTTTGCTAGCACTAGTGGCAATCACCAATTCATCTCCTTTTCATTCTGTGACCAGGTGTAGACTCATATATCAAGTCTTGTCCTTAGGGTAAGTAGTGACTCAGGTCACTGACCCAACCTATTGCATACAAAGCCACAGGCTTAGCCTTAGACATCCTAAGTTCTACTTTATTTATTTATTCATTCATTTATTTATTTATGGTAGCAGGGATTGAACTCAGGACCTTGTGCTTGCTGGGCAAGCTATCTCCCAGGCCCACCCCCCTTTTTTATTCTAAGTTCTAATGCAACAAATGTATCTCAGTTCTATGGGTAGAATTACCAATGGTCTTTCTTGAGAGTTGTTGTTATTCAAAATAATATTAACTTGTTGGCTATTTCTTTTTGTGGATTTCAAAAAAATTCTCAAATAGTCCTAATGTGTTTATTAGATCTCTAAGGAAGACAGCATGTGAACTGTGTCCCTTAAAAACTACAATAGCACTAGTAAATGAAAATTTAGTGTTACAATGCAACATCATAAAAACTTTTTCATACAGAGATAAATCTCAACAGAAGAAAAGCTGGGAAGGAAGAGCCTCAAGTATCCTTTGCATTTGATATTTAACCACCGGTAATGTCATCCAGAAAACTGACCAACCTAATAAGCAATAATAATTAAATTTGTCTTTCTTTCTATTCCTTATAAAATTTTATCCATTCCAAAGCCATATAAAAAATATCAAACTCAATTATTCCATAGATCTCAGGCTTTTTAAAATAGTAAAAATATTGGTTTGGGCGTAAGCTATAACACCAGGTAGGATGTTCCTTTAGTTATCTGAGTCATCTGGAAAAATTTGTCACAGAAACCGTTTACATCCCTCAAGCACTTAAGAATTTTGTGTACATAAATTAGGCTGTGTACTACATACCTGTGTTTCTAGCACCCTGGCAGGGTGAGGAAAAAGCAATACAAGTTTAAGCCTAACCTGGGCAGTTTAGCAATTTTAGGAAACCCTGTTTCAAAATAAAACTAATGGGCTGAGAATGCAGCTCAGTATGAAAGCATGGATTTATTCCCTAACACATACACACACACACACACACACACACACACACACACAAACTCACACACAGAATCTTATGTACAGAAAGCACTGTTTAGGCACTGACAGCAAAAAAAAGGGCTGGGGAGAGAGCTCAGAGGTATAAGTCCTTACCTGACAAGTGCAAGGTCCTGAGTTCCATCTCCACTGCAAAAAAAAAAGAAAAAAAAAAAAAAAAGAAACCAATCTTTGCTTTTAGGAAACATGTAGTATCTGCTCTAAGATTATAGAATATTGTATCAGCTTTTGGTTGAGCAAAACCCAGGTTGAGCATTAAACAAGAAAATATAGTCCAGTGTGACTATATCACACAGTGTTCAAGTGATAGTAGAATCATTTCTTTGTGACATTATTGTGTTGTGTGATTTAAAGAAAAGGCAGTTCTGCACACTCCAGACACGTGACCTAGCCTGTCACCAACATGCAATCCTGCCGGCAGAGTCCTGCCAAGTGACACAATGAGGACAGAGATGAGTCACAAAAGCCAACTCTGGATGTATTATAAAACATTGAAAAGATGACAACATTAAGCTGGTTGATGACAATTAACACCTGGTTCTGCATTTGTGTCCTAACCTTTATCTTTTCCTAAAGGCAAAAAGAATAAGATGTGGCATGACTAATGTCTGAGAAAGCATATAGGCAGACTTTAAAACACTTGAAAATTTATTATTATTATTAGTTTTACATTCTGGCTGCAATAGAAAAAATATGCTGTTAACTGCTGTTCATGCTCACTGTTCTGCCTGTAGTTATAAAGTCATTTTGTGATCCCTGATATTTTTGTATCATTTACCCCTATTATGTATCTGGTGAAATTAACACCCAGATCTATGTAAACATATGCATCTGGTGACATATATGCATCGGTGGGGGACACAGGTCCATTTACTATACTACTAAAATTGTTATGAACGCCAGGACATATAGTTTTGAACAAAATAGTTTAGGTCACAGCAGATGGCCTATCTACTATGATATATTTAATAATCTGAGGCTTGCATTTGTACAGCAGATGATTGACTATTAAATTCATTTGAGATAATATTTTATTGCCTCCCTCAAGGGTTTGGAACAGATTGAGACTGAAGCAAAATAATTCCTTATACCTGGAAATCCATAGTCAGGTTTCCAGGACTCCACAGATGCAACTAAGACAGCAGAATTCTACTTAATGAGTCACTCAGTATATTTATACCATGGACTCTACATTTCCCTGGAAGTACTGAACTTATAAGATGGATTTTTTGGCAGTGTAAGAAGACATTTTACCAGGAGGCTTGGAGACAGCAAGAGAGGTTACATTTCTGTAACCCTGAGCAAGCAAGCAAGATGATTACATTGCTGCACTTAATTTGAATTATTATAGCAAACTAAAATTTGCCAAATGAACAGTGTTTCAGGGCAAGAAAAAGAGGCAAAGCTTTCATCAGTGAAATCTGGGACAGCTGCGGTCCCTCACAAAGATATCCCCTGTGAATTGTAAGGCTTTTATAACGTGTGACCTTGTGCTATTTATAAGAAAGTATTCCTCCAAGAGCCGAGATCTAAAGCGTGAGCCACAATTGGTGTTTCATAGTTTAGAGAGAGTGGAGCGAATCTCTAAAGTCAGATGATGGTGCCAGTTCTGACCTTTACAGTTCTAGCACGGCATCTGGCAAAAGATGAGATGGGAATTTTCCCCAAAACACTAACCTCAGACTTTCCTTCAATATCAGTATGAAATTCAGGGAATTCCTTGTGGATTGCACGCTTTACTCCTTGGGCTTATTGTGTGTGAGCTGCCTGTTACAGGCATGATGACCTAAGAAAGTAGTTGAAAGAGCCCCTATGTACTTGGCAGCTTCCATATATCTGCAGTAGTGTCATTGTTTTCATCATGTTTTTGGGTCTTAGGAGCCTGGCAAGAAGCTCATAGAGGAAAGGGTGGGACATAGAAAAGAAAATGATTGGTGGAGCTGGACAAGTTTCAGTTATCTGATTCTAAGAGTCACTGTTCTGTACCAATTCAAGACTAGGAGACAGTCTGTCACTTCTATCTAGATGGCCTTTTAAAGTTAACTAAGTAAACACTATAAGCCTTAGTTTGGCAGTTCCTCATCAGCTGACAGCAGCGGGTGATGTTCAGTGCAGGATATAGAAGTATAGAGTGGGTCCTCTTGCTTTCTCTGGCCTAAAAGGATAAGGCATTTTTGATGATTATCAGCTGCATAAAAAACACAAACATTACTTCACAGAGCATACGTTCTAAATGGCACACACTATCCCCCTAGGTGCTCTGTGTGGATTGGCTCCTGCGAACACTCCGAGGCAGGTACTGTCACAACCGCTTTCTGGATGAGGAGATGACATAGCAACCCTACAAAGTGCTAGAAGTGGCCATCTGTCACATCCAATGGGCTCTAGAATGGGTAAAATTTTGCCTCAAATTTCTATACCAGACTGCTTGGTGCTTCCTTTTGAAGTCCAGAACATTGTCATATGTGGCTGTTTTGACCTCGATAAGTGAGAAAATGAACAAGTCGCAAAGAATCCTGCTCTCCCACCTCCTTAAAACATTGGAACAGGGTGTGAAATCATCAGGGGCTGTGAAAGAGAAATTGTTTAGGAAGATTGTCCACATTGACCACCTCGTAGCTAAAAATATCTGAGAGATTCGTTAGACATGGCCTTGGACCTGAAATTTCACACAACACATTTTATTGCCACTTATCCTAATGCCTTGTTTTTCAAATAGAAGATGCTGTTTTAGTGCTGTTTAATACTTTTCATATAATTACACATTTACATTATTGAGACACTAAAAGCGAGTTAAAAATACACAACTATGTATGGAGAGATGTCTGACTCCTACCATAGATTCCTGTTTACCAGTTCTCAGTCCACATTGTCTGACCTCAGGAAAGCACTATTTCTTGTGTATCTGTCAGACTTTTATATGCAAGAAAACCTGAAAAGATATTATTTCTATCTTTAGACCAAAGTCAGTACCATTACATGATTTGTCCTGCACTCTTCTTTGTTTATTAATAAGTTTTTGCTGTTTTCCCATATCAGTAGATGGTTTGTCATTTTTTCAAGTATTTATTTATTTATTTATTTATTTATTTATTTATTTATTTATTTGGTACAAGGTCTTGCTATGCAAGTCAGACCCATGTGATCCTCCTGTCTGTGCACCAGCAGGCCCAGTTTTGGTGGTGGTCACAGTGCAGCTGGCACTGCATGTGTTCCTGAGATCAAACCTAAGTCCTTGTCCTTGCCAGGCAGACACTGAGCCCTCCAAACTATCTCTCCAGCTCTTAAGTCTCATTTTAGGAGATCTCATTCTTAGGGTGCTACAATTTATCCAAATTTCTATTAAATCCTTGATGAATTTTTGGATTGTTTCCAATAGTTGGCTATTTCAAATACTGATGAACTACATAAATGTACTTCATTTAACACATAATGCAGATCTATAAAACTGACTCCCAAATTGGAAATTTCATACAAGTTCCATAAATGTATAATTTTGACAGGTAACAAAAAATTGGCTTCTGTAGCAACTTACCATTTTGGGTCTCATGAAACCTTTCACATCATCACACTCATAGTAAATGAAAATATCAAATAACTTTTGAAATAAACCGGAAATGATTTGGATCCTTAGAGAAATTAGCTTGAGGCCCCAAAAGATAGACTAGGAGCTCTGACCAGCAGGACCCTGCTGGCTGCCAGTGGCCCAGGAAGACCTGTTCTTCCCCACATGAGAAATCCCATCACATCTAAAAGTGGTCAGATTTCGGAATCTAAATTAGTTTAACAGCAAACTACGTCTTATCTATGTTATTTGCTTTCTGATAAGTGAGACCTATCAATTTTCTATCTTTTAGCCTATGAACTACCTATCCAAGCCATTTCCTATTTTTTCTATTGAGTATTTTCTTCCCTTACTGACTCAAAGCAGCTTTTTATACATTCATGTGTCTTTAATATGAATTGCAGTCCCACCACATATGTATATCTCTTGATTTTCTATTTCTTTCTTTCCTCTTTCTTTCTTTCTTTCTTTCTTTCTTTCTTTCTTTCTTTCTTTCTTTCTTTCTTTCTTTCTTTCTTTCTTTCTTTCTTTCTTGTGGTACCAGGGATTTTACTCAGGACCTTGTGCTTGCCATGCAAGCACTTATCCCACTGAGCTATCTCCCCAACCTCTTTCTTTACTTTTTTGTGTTTAGTACAGGGTCTACAAGATCTCACTACACAGATTGGACTCATAATGATTCTCCCATTTTCAGCCTCCCAAGCACTGTATTATAGGGGTGCACCACCACGACAGACTCAGTCCAGTCTTAGTCACTGTCTAAGCATGACCTAGGGTTGGGGCTAGCACAGCAGGCCTGGGATCGAACCCCAGTCCCTGCATCTGCATAAGCAAGTGCTTTAGTCCACTGAGCTATCTGGCTGGCCCATTTGATCATATTTGGATGGCTTTATGTCAGGTTTGTTTTTTTATTTTGGCTTTCAGAATGTTCTTTTCTATCTTCTTACTTTTTTTATATTCAGATTTTGGATGGAATTAAAAAAGACTTCCTCACTTCAGGTTCATAAAATACTTTTGGATTTTTTTGTACAGTTTTTAGGACTTAACTTATTTTTCAGGAACAAGGTTCCACAATACAGCTCAGGTTGGCCTTGAAAATCACCCATTTGCCTGCCTCAGCCTCCTTAATCCCAAGACTAGAAGCCCACTGTGTGCCACTATGCCTAGCTAAGTGCCTAGCTAGGACTTAACCTCTTTCGTGCTGAAAAAAATAATTGCTCCATTTGGAATTGTTCCTGGGATAAAAATAGAGATTTGACTTTTTTTTCCTCAGGTTAGATTAATATCAAATATTGCCAAGTCAGTATTGGCCTTCCTGTTGAGGAAGTGCTTTTGTTTCCCTGCCTATAGGGGCATACACTTTTTATTAAACTTATTTCTAGATGCTTAATTTTGCTTATTTTGTTGTTTCAAATGCTTTCACCCAGTATGTACTCTAATTGCTTTCTTTCTGTTTCTAATTACTTTCTATTTGTACTTCATACATATATTATTTTCTGTCTTTTAATGTTTGCATCTATGAATCCCTGAATTTTCTCATTCTTCTTCCTCTTTTTCTTTTTTCCTCCCATGGTATTGGGGATTGAACTCCAGACCTTGTGCTTTTATGCCACTGAGCTACTTCTCTGGCCTTTCATTTTTCTAGGTATTTAAGTTTATTCTCTGGGGTTTTAAAATATAGTATCATCTCATCTTCTCATAGCTACAGTTCATAATGGTTATGCCTTACATTTTCCTGTATCTCATATAGTTGTATTGGCTAATCATACCACTAATGTGTGGAAAGTAGAGGTGATAGTATTCTTGTCTTGATTTTCAGAATGCCTTTAGTATATATTCACTGACAAAGATGCTGACTTCTGAACTGTAATAGTGTGTTTACTGTGATTAAACAATGTCCTTACATCCTACTTGACTGGATGGTTTTGTAGAGACTTGCTGTTACTATTTAGTCAAATTACTCGTAGGCATATGAACATGTTACACATTGTGTGTGCATTAGATTTCCTAATAATGAACGTCCTTTTAAGAACAAAGCATTTAATTAAAGCATAATTAACATACAGAGTCATGTATATTTAGCTTATGTAATTTGATTGCAGAAATAAATATGTACTTGGATACCATCACCAAAAAAAATCTTTCTCTCAGGCTTTCACAGAGCAAATTGGTCAAGCAATGGCCATGACTTATCCACATGGCTGACACTGACAAAGGATCTACAAATTGAGGTACAGGGTTACAGGATAAACCCTAAGGGGACTTGACTGACCTTATCAGATACAAAAGTTACATTTCTTGTTATATATGTCTTGCTTTATCTTGGTCTTAACTGTCCAGCAGCAAAGTATAAAAATGAGGTATATAAAGTAAAGCCATAATAATATGCTGAGCTGTAAACAGCTCTAGTCAACAACTTCTGTGGATAACCCACTACTTTTGTGGACTCCTGGACTGTGTTGGAGTGTTTTGCTAAATTCAAGCACCTATAATAATTGAATGACAATAGAATACCCATCTCTGACAGCACTAAACAAAAATGGGGATATAAAGGAAGGACCATTCTGTATTTGTATACAAAGAGCAGTTCAGATAAATATGCAGTTACTTTCATGTAATTCTATGAGAAGAAAGATTTGCACTAATAGTGTTTGAACAGAATATCCTATCTGTTTCTTGTACTATGGATAACCACTAGGAAGATAACAATGTAAAAAGTATTAATTATTGAAACTGTACTATAACTCAGCTTTAAAAAATAGATAGATATACAGCTACATTCTCTTAATTCAGTGAGTAGATGGACCTGGTCTAATAGTGTTTGTAAACAGAATATCATATCTGTACCCTGTACAATAAATAACCACTAAGAAAATAATATGCAATATAGTAAGTATTGAATCTGTTCTACTATTTTGATTTGAAACTGTCTCATTGTTATTTGTTCTTCAATAAAATTATGGAAAGGTAAAAAACAATGCCATAAGCATGCATGTCCTCTCTTGATGTTTCCTCTTCTTGGTTTTTCTGAGTGCACCTGCATGAAAAGAAATGTGACACGAATTTATCCTCTTAGTACATTTTAGTTAGAGACCGTGTGAGTTATGGACACTACGCCATGTGTAAGTATAGTGGAATTCATTTCTTAGTTGGAATTTTGCACCTTTCGACCAAAAGTTCCCCCCATTGTGCAATCTCTGGAAACCATATGCTTCTCTAAGCTTGCACAAGCTTGATTTTTTTTAGGTTTTTGTTCTTCTGGCGAGATGATGTAGTATTTGTTGCCTTTTGCGTCAGATAATATCTTCCAGTTTGTTTATGCTATTGCAAATGACAGAACTTAATTCTGTTGGAGTCTTACATAATATTATCCTATGCCTACATGCATATCCTTTACATTATCCCATTGACGGGTATTACAGTTCCACCATATCTTACCCTAGTCGGTGTGCGTAATGACAAGCAGTGAAGACGCAAGTGTAGCTACTTCATCAAGGTCTTGCTGTCCTGTCATTTGTACAGATACCTACCAGTAAAATTTCTGGTCTTTCTTATTTTCATTTTCTGGAGATCCCCAGTACTGACTGCAATGTGGTTATGCGAATTTGCATTCTTTCCAGCAGTGTCAAAGGATTTACTTTTTCTACATCTTTGTCAACCAGCCCTTATCTTTTTTAAAAAAAATAGATACAAGACGGCATCTTATTGTAGGTTTGATTTTCATTTTCTTTTTTTTTTTTTTTTTTTTTTTTTTTTTTTTTTT
>PVKA01015156.1:0-50714 GCA_004027165.1 Ctenomys sociabilis
TCAAAACTCAAGGTATTTATGGAATAGCTGTTAATTCTAAGATGTGTCATATACTCTGTATTGGAAAATTCTTTGAATTTTCACTTACTGAAAATCACAGCCTCAATAATCTACTCAGAGCTGGGAAATTTGTAATATTATTCTATAAACTTTTTGTAAATAAAGCTATTATTTGGCTCTAGAGTCAAATTGCTTCAAAAAAAAAAAAAAAAAAAAAAAAAAAAAAAAAAAAAAAAAAAAAAAAAAAAAAAAAAAAAAAAAAAAAAAAAAAAAAAAAAAAAAAAAAAAAAAAAAAAAAAAAAAAAAAAAAAAAAAAAAAAAGAAAACAAGGTGGCTTTAAAGATGGTGTCCTAGTTACTCTTCTCTCCTTGCTGGGACAAATACCCAACACCCAAAATGAAGGAAGGAAAGATTTATTTAGCTCACAGTTACTGGAGGTCCTTATTCAGCGGGTTCCAAGGCAGAGGGGCATATGGCAGAGAGCAGCAGTTCATGGTAGCAGAACAACAATGCAACAAAGAGCAATGGTTACAGAAAGTCTGACTCTCTGTCTCTTATATTACATTCAGGTTTTCTGCCCCACGCTGGGGGAAGTACGCACACCCATAATCCCAGCAGTAATAAGACCCATAATCCCAGCCTTGGGTCACACATAATCCCAGTGGATCATGAGTTAATCACAAACTCTAGAAGTCCCCACCTCATGACTACATGAGGCTTTGGGAGGACAACTAGACACAAACCATAACAGGTGGGTCTTCAGATGCTCTAGTAGGATATTGAAAGGATAGGAATCATATTTTTAACTCAAAGTGATGGGTTGTCTCTGCCTTCTAGTACCGTAACAAGACACCAAGGGCAATCATCCTAAAAAAAAAGCAGAGGGCATCATGTTGTTCACGGTGTCAGTCCATGGTCTCCTGAGTCTGTTGCTTTGGGCCTGTGGCAGCACTGTATGTTATGGCAGGAGCACGAAATGGAGGAGGTCTATTGACCTGTTGGCAGCCAGGAAGAAGAGAGGCAGGAGGGGTCATGCCTGCAAGGCCACACCCCCAAGGACTTGAGGGTCTCCCATTAGGTCCCACCCACTAAAGTTTCCAGTAGTGGCAACCTGGGGACCAAGCTGTTAATACATAAACCTTTGGAGAATGTTCCCAATATAAACTATATCAATAATTAAAAACAACAAGAAAATCTAATAGTGAAAATGATAGTGGCCTTATCATCATCTATTCTGTGTAGGGCAAGGGCCGGCCAGATAGCTCAGCAGACTAAAGCCCCCGCTTAGGCAGAGTGCAGAGGCCCGGGTTTGATATCCCCCTCCACCCGCGTGTGCCGTGCCGGCCCCAGCTCCGGAGCACGCTGAGATGGAGGTTGAGACTGGGTGTGGCGGCACGCGCTGTAATCCTAGCGCATGGGTGGCTGAAAACAGAAGAATCACTACGAGTCCAGTCTATGTAGTAAGACTCTGTAGGTCCTGTACCAAATAAATATATAATAATGTAATATTCTGGATAGGGCGGCATGAATTTTTTAGTTATGTTTAATGAGAGCTATCCTCTAATAATAGAACTCCTCAATTCCCATTTAAACTATATTTCCCTTCTGCCATTTAAATTAAATTTTTTTCTTTCAGTTTTTTTCTTTTTCCTTGCCATTCTGAGCAGTGAGTGTCTTTGGAGAGTAACAGAAGATTCAATGTTACAGCTCACATTTGACAGTTAAGCTTTAGGACAGTTCCTGACCATGACAATCTCTTGGGTCTAGGATCTTGTCTTGAACCACATTTGAACCTTTGGGTATGTGAACCCTGCAGTTGGCTGGCAAACTATGACTTCCTGGTTTTTTCAAAAAAGAAAGGCTCAAGAGAGGCGCCTTGGACTTCAAATGGCTATTACAAAACAACATTTTGATGAGTTAAGTGTAAATTAATCAGAAGCATATGGATTTAATTAGCCTCCAAACAGCCATTTCAAAATGTAGGAAAGGGAAAAAGCATGCTAGTGTCAAAACACATCTTGGGAGTTTTCTGTGAAATGCAAAATGATGTAAAAACAGATGGAGCCATCTGCCAAGCATTCAGGTTGTGTTCCCCCCATGTGCTATCTTATCAGGGAGCAAGCGCTGTGGGGAATTTCTCGCACAGAGATCAACAGTATTTCAGCATCCTGTCTGCCAGCCCGCTTGTGGCCTACATTTAATTAAACCAGGCCTACACATGGCTGGAGAGAATGCAACTTGTATGTTTTTGAAGATAGTCCAGGGCGCAATCCACATGGGACCCTGTGTGTGGTCTTCTCTTACAGTTGAAAACCCCCATATTATTCTTCTCATGCCCTATAAGTATTTCCATGTTACCTATCATACTGGCCACTGAGACATCCAAGTGCTGAGCACAGGTTGCCTGTTCTTGGCAAAGCTGAGCAGTGTTAGGCAAAGTCCAGGAATATACACACCTTTTCACTTCATTGTTGAGCTGCTCTTCCTTTCCAGGGAGAAAGGTGTTAGAAGTTCAGGGGCCAAAAGCTGCCTCCCACATGAAAGAAAGGAGGGGCATGGTGGACTATAAAGGGCATGCCTCCAGAAGAAACAAACAGAATTTATTCATTTGAGGTCAGAATAGAAACACGGTTAATTCTTTTTACAGCTTTCAAGAGCTCCTATATCAGGTGTAAGCTTTTTAGAAATGCACTAAGCTTGTCCAAATTTACTGCAGAATTGGCAAATAATAGCATGAGTTTGTTAAACAAGGACCTGTAAGGTGCTTTCATATGTAGCAGTCTTTAATCTTTGTGACAATGTTGTGAACAGTAGACAGTCATCGCCATTTTACAGAAGGGGAAATTGGTCTGACTCAGGTTACTATCTGCTCAGGTTCTCTTGGGCAGGAAGTGGTGGGCTAGAGAAGAATCCAGATCTTTAATTTTGTGATTAGGAAAATTTCCATTATCCCATACCTACCAAAGAAAAATATGGCAATGACAAATTTTACTTAGGTTCAGGTCACAGATTTTCATTCACTGGCCAAACATCCTTTCCTAAGGAGAGGCAGAACATGTTCTGGGTCTCGTCACTGTACTTAGGGTATCCTTGTTAGTACTTTTGCTCTGACTTAGTTATTGATAGCATCTTACTTCACTCTCTAAAGTATCCCAGATTAGATGATGAATTACCTGGATGCTCTACTATGATCCTGCTCTAGAAAGGGTTAGACTTTGATGGTTTTATTTGGATAAGTCATTGAACCTTTCCATTCCAGATGTTTCTATGTATTTTGATTCAACATTTCCATGTAGTAAGGGGGAATGGCTGTTTGTATTTTTAAGTATCTTCAGATATCCTGGTATAAATACCCAATGGAGACACAAAACATTGGTTGGCTACCTATGCAATTAATTCTTTACCTCCTAGTTCTGACCAGAAATCCTATAAATTGTCCCTTATTCCAAATTGAAGTATGGTTTTCTCATCTATCTCAAGAGGAGAAAGACTGCTAATATCTGCTCTAACCAAATTCCCAAGTAGGGAAACTTGCTTTTGGCACCTTCTTACTTCCCCCTCTCTGCCATTCTTCCTCCCTCAAATGTTGTGTCTTTTCTATCTGAAGTCATCCTTCAGTCATCCTTCATACAACATGCTGTGATCCTCACTAAATCTTTCACTACCTTTTATCACTTGTCAAATGTTCTCAGTTGTTGTCTTCCTAGGAGCCTGGGAAACCAACCAAATGCCTGTTTCCATGAATTTGCTGATTTAAGGAGATGCTTTGGTGTAGGGATACCCCATACACCATTTGAGTCATAGAGCTCACAGCAGGTCCAAATCCCTATTAGGTACAGCGAATGAGAGAAGAGATGAAGAGAGAGAAGGCTTCTGTGGATGCTTTGGCCTGCTGAGAGAAGTTATCTGCATGACTGTGTGGAAACCTGTGGACAGCTTGATCTCAGGGAAGGAATACAGTTTTGTTCTTATCAGAAAGACTTTTATGCAAATATGAAGGAGAAAAAGTCCCCGGAGCATGAGAATCACAAGGGAGACTCATGATCTACAGGGAGGCCTCTCTTCTTGTGAGTTTGTCTCATTCTCTTCCACACAGCAACCTCCTCTGTGGCTCACTGCCACATTCTTCCATGATATTGCCTGATACTGAGACACTGTGGCTCTCCCACACTCTCTTTGGTCTTTTTCTACCTTCTGTTACTAATTAATCTTTGATTGCAAGGAATAGCAACCAACTCTGGCTTAGTCAGGAGGTCAGAATTTGAGAAGATTCAGTGGGTATTTTGGAATCAGATTTCAAGAAGAAAGATTGGAATATAGGTTGTTCTTTTGAGAAGAGATCTGGGGAAGAATGTGTAGAGAGGTAGGGAAGTGAGTTGGGGAGAATAAGGCACTCGCCACAGGCAGTGTGGTAAGAGCAGCTCCCCCAGAGGCCTTTGGGAAAATACAAAGACTGCCTCTGAGTTAACTCCAGATTGTGGGAATTAGGTCATTTCTCTTCAGCTCCCATTCATCTTTAGTGAAAAATAATCTGTTAACTTTTTTGAATTCTTGTTTTCCAATCAGAGAATGCCCACAGACAGTATTAGGATATATCTGAAGAATAAAGCCAAAGGCATAGGTGGGAGTCAGTCTCCAAGATGGCTGCCACCCACCAGTCCCTTCCATCTCTGCATGGATCAGCTGTCTTCCCACTGGGGAATGGTCTGTTCCTCTGCCCCTTTGAATCTGGACTGAAATAGAATGCAGTGCACATGATGCCTGAGTCCTTGGAGACACTCTTTCTAGAAGATACCATTAGCTATGGTAGACATCCAGTTACTCTAAGACCTCCAAGTTGTGAGGAGGCCAAAGTCACTCATATGAAGAAGTCACACAGATGGCTGGGGAGGAGAAAGATGTGCAACCAGCTCCAAGTTGATTCCAAACCAGATAACAAAGCAAAGATCTCAGACATAAAGTGACTCTAAATATAATGAGGTATCTCAAGTGAGAACCATGAGGTTGTCCCATCCATCCCCAGAACCATCAGAGCCAACAATAAATTGTTGTTCTACTGTGGTAAATCTTGAGGTGATTTGTTATGTACATAGACAACTAAGGGATACGCCAGGGAACAGTAGGTACTAGGGTGTGAAAATAACACCACAGCATTGCTTCAGGGTAAAGAAAAATGATGTCCAGGTCTAACAAGAGACTTCTCAAGGGTTTAGGTGGCAAGAAAGATGGGGGTGATCACTTCAGAGCCTTGACACCTGGAATAAGCACTTCCCTAGCAAGCGCAAGGGCCTGAGTTCAATTTTCAGTTCTGCCAAAAAAAAAAAAAAAAAAAAATCCCTGACGTCCACAGCTGCCTTCTCTTGGAGTCTTTCCACCCAAGTCAAATTCTTCACAGAAACTGATTCCAGTTATCCTAGTACAGGTAACTGGAATCATGGGCAGTGAAGACAGAATGTGTTGACATCTTATAGTGACCTCAAGATGGCCTATATGAGGGAAAGTAATTCTTTAAAAGATGAAGAAGTAAAGACACTGGAAGAAAGGAGATGGTTCCTGGGAGGGCAAACTAGGCTCCCACCCGTGTCTAGTCAGTTCACTTTGCTGACGCAGTTACTCTTTCTAGGATGAAATCTGATTTTATATATTCATGCCAGGCCACACTGCGTTCAGGGTAAGAAAATGGTCCAACTAGTTGAGGCTGGGTGTCAAGGCTTGATCACATATTATAAGATCCTCCTTATACTACCTGACAAGACTGTTGTGTTTTTTATTTTATTTTGTTTTGTTTTATTTTATTTGTTTTTTATGTATTTGGTACAGGGTCTCACTACAAGCTCAGATTCTAGTGATCCTCCTGTTTTCAAGCTTCTCCAGTGCTGGGATTACACATGTGTGTCACCATGTCTGGACTCAGTCAAGCTCAGCACACCTAGGTGTGGGGCTGATGTGGCATGTGGCAGTGGGGATCGAGCCTTGGTCCTTGCTCTTTCCTAAGCAGGTGTTTAATCTGCTGAGCCATCTTGCCAGTTCATGTTTTGTGGATATTTGACCCCTATGCTGTGGGGTTTGGCCACTGGCTTATGGTACAGCTGGGAAATGGTGAACCCTTTAGAAGGTGGGGTCTGGTGGAAGGAAGTTAAGTCACAGGGAGTATGCCCTTGTCCTTTCTTGTCTCTCTCTTTGTTTCCACATCTTCTTCCACATATTCCTTCCAGGATGTATTGTGCTGCTACAGGTCAAGTGAAGTAAGTAAGTAACCATGTACTGAATCCATGAGCCAAAATTTTCTCCTTTGAAGTTGATGTTCTCTAGTATTTTGTCAACTGATAGAAAGCTCCCCATCATGGATATAGGATGGCAGGTATTCTGTACTTGCTTCCTGGGCAGAGGTCAAGACCATGGACTCTAGGTTGATGTTCTAGGCGTCCTAATGGTTGGACTTGTGCAGGAGCTCCTCAAATTTCAGTGGGTCACTTTTCTTATTTAATCACAATGTCTACTTTTGGGTTGAAGAATCAAATAAGTAACTCTAGGCACTGTGACATATAACTGTTCAATGGGGTAGTATACCATTTTTTTTCTAAAGGTTGAGACCCTGCTGCCATATCTGATATTTGGCCCACAGTGACAAGGCCCAGAAACTTCAGGTAGATGTTATGTGTGCCTCACCCCTAAATTTTCAATGCCCAAAGAGTTCCAACTACTAGTCCCAATATCTCTTTGTCCAGAGGCTTTCCTTATCTCCTAGATGAAAGTCTATTCAAGGCTAGTAAATTGCCAAGGAATTCAAGACTATACTGTCCTCCACCAATGATTATGAAGTGCTGATGCATAAGCATCCCAACCCCTTGTGCCCCTCAGGTGGGATGTATCTGACACTAGGTTCTACCGTAGCTTCCAGAGTTCCCAGGAGGGAATAAACTTCAGGTGTCCAGTATGGTAGCTCACTGGATAATGAATCTTAAATAACTGTCCATCTGTTCCACTTCCTATCCCGAAGCTGAGATCTCCTCCTGAGTAAATTACTTATACTTGAATTCTAGTCTCTGGTCTGCTTTGGGGGGAACCTAAACAAAGAAAGGAAAACTCCTGCCTCTATAACAAGAAGGGTCAGGCTCCTGATTCTTACCTCATCCTGGCTCCCAAGTCTTATGAAGATGGCTCTTAAAATGTCTGGGCTCTAATATTGTGTCCTGTGGTCTTTAGAGTAGCTCTTTGGACTGCTGAACTACTCTCTCCACACATAGCTGCCATTCTGACATTAATCCAGTTCTTTAGGACTCCTGTTCACACCTTCCCTGCCCCATCTGTGCTCATAGGCATTGGGCTGTGACTTCCTAATTTGACTTGCAGATGAAGGAGATACATTTGCAGAGGGCCCTGGGATTTCCGAAGCTGTTCAAAATTCATTGTGCTGTTCCCCCACTTGAAAGTTTCTGTGAATTTTGCTTATATGCAAAATAAAATATATTTTGAAAAATGCTTATCTTAAATGCTCCATGTTTTTAACTGCTTATCATAGAGTAAAATTGATAGTTCATTAAGATGGTTCACACTTATCCTTGGAATTGATTTCTCACCAGGTCCCCAAGTGTTACTTTGACCTATGCGAGAAATGTGTGTCACCAGATGTGATAGTTAATTTCATACACTAACTTGACTGGATTAAGGGCACTCAGGTGATTTCTGGATGTGTGAGGGTGTTTTGGGAAGAGAATTGAATTTGTTTTTGTTTTGGCAGAACAGGGGATTGAACTCAGGACTTTGCGCTTGCTAGGGAAGTACTTATTCTACTGAGACATCTCCCCTGCCCCTGAGAATTGCATTTGGATCAGCAGATCCAGTAGAGATCTATCCTCATCAATATGGGTGGTAGCATCCAATTTCATGAAGGCCCAGGCAGAACAAAAAGGCAGGAAATAATTCTCTGACTGTCTGTCTTTTTTTCTCTCAGTTGAAACATACTTTCACCTGTCTTTAGTCATTGGCACTCCTGGATTTCAGGCTTTCAGACTCCTGGTTTTATGCCAGTTTCTTTTTCCCCTAGCTTTTGATTACACTGCCAGCTTTCCTGAGCATTCAGTTTGTAGATGTTTGGACTTCTTGACCATAATCAAATGCCTCAGTCCCTTTCTATTTAAGATCTCTTTTTTTTTGTACTTTAGGGAAGGGTCTACAGGGTGTTCAGGGTCTCACTACTAGGTCAGACTCATAGTGAGTCTCCTGTTTACAGCCTCCCAAGTGCTGGGATTACAGGCACATACCACCGTGCCCATTCTCAATCACTGTCTCAGGTGCCCTGCAGACAGGGCTGGCACAGTAGGCCTGGGAATCAAACCCCCTGCCCCTGAGCCTGCTTACAGGCACTTGAAAGATCTCCTTTTAAAAATCTCTCTATGAGGCTGGCCAGATAGTTCAACAGATTAAAGTGCCTGTCTGGGCAGATGCAGGGACTAGGATTCGATCCCTGGAGTATTGTGCCGCCCCATCCCAGGGGCACGCTGAGTCAGCAACTGAGACTAGACGTGGTGGAGCACACCTGTAATCTCATTGCTTGGGAGGCTGAAAACAGGAGGATCACTACAAGTCTGATCTGTGTAGTGGGACCTTGTAGACCTTGTACTAAATAATGCAAAAAACCTGTCTATGTAAATATTCTATTAGTTCTGCTAATGTGGAGAGTCTTAAGTTTCACTCCAGGTAACTTGGGGCCTCGGTCCTTCCTGGGCTTACTGCTCGAGCCGAAGCTAGATAGAACCCAATCTTGGGATTTCTCAAGTTCCAGAAAGTTTCTGGCTTTTAATATGGCCCAGCCTGGGGGGAGGGGGACTGAGCCAAGAGTGTTGACCCTTCAGCACTGGCATAGGTGCTTAACTGATTGCGTCCCCAAATATCAAATTCAGGTCTTTGCTTCAGCACAGATTTAGAGTAAAGAAGTAACAAAAATCTTAACATTTCCTGTTTTCAGTACCTCTTATCTCTTAGAACTGTTCTCTTTTTTGGAGGTTGATTGAGAAAAAAGAGCAATAGTGGTACATATTTGTAACCTCAGCTACTTGGGAGGTGGAAGAAGGAGCATCACAACTATGAGGTCAATCTGGGGAGTCTAGCAAGGCTGTGTCTCAAAATAAAATGTAATGAAAAGGCTGAGGATGTAGCTCAGTGGTAGAGTGTCTGTAGGACGCCCTGGGTTCAGTCCCCAGTCCTACCATAAGAAGTAGAAGACATGGGGGGGCATGAGTTGGCTTCCTTGCTGGTCCACAGCATACTGTCAGTGTATCTCACTTCCTCAAAGACCTTATTCCAACTCCAAAAATGTGCTAAAAGGACTGGGCATGGTGGTGTGCTCCTGTAATCCCAGCTCTTGGGAGGCTATAAACAGAAGGATCACTACAAGTCCCATCTGGGTAGTGAGGCCCTGTAGATTCTTCCCCAAATTACAAAAAAAAAAAAAGATGTGCTAAAAGGAATTTAGAGCTGGACGTGGTGGCGCATGCCTGTAATCCCAGCACTCAGGAGGCTGAGGCAGGAGGATTGTTGTGAGTTAAACACCAGCCTGAGCTACAAAGTGAGCTTAAGGCCAGCCTGAACTGCATAGTGAGACCCTGTCTCAAGAAGACAAAAAACCCCAAAAAACAAATAAATAAAAATTTTCAAAAAAGGAATTTAATGCATTTTGGTGATATTCTTGGAAGATAGTCTTCAAAGAGATACAAAAGGCTCCATTCCTTTCATTTTTTGAAAGTAGCACACTATGAATATTTAATATTTGTCAAAAAATAATGTCAATAAATTCATCACTGAGAGATTGAGAGGAGGGGACCAAAGGCAAATTGTCATAGGGGAAGGTAAAAGTTAGGTCTGGGATACTAAGATGTTTTATTTCTTTAAAAAATGCATAAGGACAAGACATTTAACTGAATCCATCGAGCGCTTTTACTTTTTAAAATTGGCTCAAGAAGCTAATGACATTTAATTTCCTATTACCCTGGCAAAGACAGTGCCCCATCCTCCGTTTTCAATTTTTACCCCAAATGTCATTCAGATCCAATGTACCAATAGATACAGAGCATAAAGAGGAGAAAGAGTGGGTGGGGTTGATGAGCAAATTAAATCCGTGTTATTCCTTTAGCAAGCAGGCTAATTTACAGTTTAAGCTTCACAACAGGCGCATTGTTGCAACAACATCTGCATTTTATAACTCACCCTGTGACTGCTTCCACCATGGTCTGCTGCCCGGTTTATAATATGCACTGTGCTGAGTGCCCAAGGCATGGTCGGGGAGGCCTTTTCTGCCACGGTGATTAGATTTATGGCCCCAGCCTCCATCTTAGAAGAGATTAGCAAGGCTACGGCTGTTTAGTTTGGCAAAGACCAGAGAAGCAGAGGATGTAATAGGTGCATTATAGAAAATGATAAATGAGGAAAAGAAAAGCTTGTGGGGCCTCATACATGCCATGGCAAAGGCACTTAACACACTTGAGTCCCCACCCTAACTGTGTCCCTAAACTGGGTGGTTCGAGGCTGTGGAGAGCCAGGCCTCAAGGGAAAGACGCTGTGCTGATGGGAAATGTCTAGGTGAGTGTATTTATATGAAATAGCACCTATGGCTAAATTTGCAAGGATCGGTTTACCAGGGCCATCCATCCTACTTTGAGGCATGGTGACAAGGTTGGTTGAGCTTCCTGGTTCCCGGGGGAAGGGGCCCCAGACGACTTGGCACCAGTCCATTCCACGGGGTGTCTGGGTTTCCAACAACCTCTTTTCTGTAAGAAATGGAGAGGGGAATCCAGGCACTGGATGAATGCAGCTACCTAGGGGGCTTTGGGGTAGGTGAGGCTGGGGTGCTGCCGGAACCTAGAAATTAGGTAGGACCCATATCAAAACAGACTATTAAGACTGCCTCCTTGAACAGAAGGGATCTGGGACTACTGGATTTTATTATTCACCTGAGAGTTTATCTTTCAACTCAACAGAATGCTGTGAGTAGTCCAGTGATACTGCTTTTGATGCTAATATGGGAAATGGGTCTTAGGTTCAGAATGTTAGAATGATTTTCAGACTCCATGGGGGAACAACATATAACTTTCAACCTTCCTGTCTAGATGTCAGATATACATAGTTCATATTTCCCAAAATTGAAGCATGAATTCTAAGGAATGGAGTTTATTTTTCTATTATTATTATTTTTAGAACAACGGAATTTAGAAGTAAGAAAACTACATTGACGGACAGAGGTAGCTCCTGAGGGACAGGAGGAGAACCCAAACGTGGGTTGCCAAAGGAGCCTGCTTCTTAAAGAAAGTTTTATAGAGCAAAATTACAGTGTGGGTACAAAAAGGTGGGTACAATGAGGGACAAAATGATGATAAAGCAATAATATTACAAGCATAGCCAGATTGGTACTTTTGATCCAAAGAGAAAGCAGGTCACATAGAAAGTGTACATGGAAAGAAAGAGCAAAGATTTTTTGAGGAAGGGATGGATCAGGAAGTCCTGTTCCCTCACCGGGGTGACTGCTGTCTATCCAGACTTCGTTGGGCCACGCGAGTGCAATCTGCCAGCTACTGCTTATCCCCTGGGGAGGCATGCAGGCGTGATCACTGCATCTTTAGTTCAAAGCCTGGTCTCCAACACAGGTGCTGCCAGTGGCAGTGATGTTCTCCTCCTCTCCCCTGATGCCTGGAGGGCCCAGCCCATCCGTCTACCTAACTTAGCTATCAGTCCCAGTTTCTTTACTTATATTTATATTTATTTATTTATTTTTTGCAGAACCAGCCCTTGCGCTTGCCAGGGAAGCGCTTATTGCACTGAGCCATCTCCCCAGCCCCAGTCCGTTTCTTTTCTGGCTCCTTTCCCTCAATTCTCCTTTTCATTCCTCAGTTTCCCCATTGATTACCTTGGTTGTGTAACTTCTAGGCTCTCTAGGGTTGTGGGACAGGAATGGTGAAGGAATCTGATGCAAGTGGAGTCAGCAGCACAAAAGCTAAGCTCTTGGGTTGTAAACAACCCCCAAGCCCACTACTTACTACCCACAAGTGAGGGAATTGTTTGACTCCAGTGCTTCCCTTTCCAACAGCTGCTGCTGAAACAAAAGGGAACCCTCCTGGCAACACTGACTTTCTATACTTTTCTTTGTGGTTCTCACTCATGTTTATTTATTAATTTAATTGATACATAATAATTTTGCATATTTATTGTGGAAACATGATAATACATTTATACAGTGTACTGATTTACCCTTCTCTTTTTTCCCCTTTTCTCCCTTTCTCTGATTCTTTTCTTTCTACCTCTTTCCATTTCTTCTTCCTTCCTTCTTTTCTGCCATTCATTTTCCTTTCTGGGTTTTATTAAACTTTTAATGGGAATTATCATTTAGGACTTCCTTTTGGTGACTAGTTTGGCTGATGGATTGCTCTTGCTCTCCCTAAATGGAAATGCAAAAGCATGCATGTCTGAGAGGAGCTCACAAGACTCTTGCTCCGGAGTGGTGAACTGCAGGAGAAATTTGAAGAGGTTGGTAGACCAGCAGAGCAAACAGGAGAAGCTCATTTGGGGGTTTTGTTGTTGTTTTGTTTTGTAGCTTTGGGGAAATCTACTACTGCTCTGTGTCTTTCTTTTGGAAAAAACCGAGTCTCATTCTTTAAACTCTAGTAATTTTACTTATGTAGAGTAGGATGAGTAAAGGTTTTGAATGAAAAGGAGAGAGACAGGGAGTGTGTCAGAGGAGGAAGAGAGATCTGCCTGTGGTACCTTCCCACCTGGGAGGCTGGAAGGGTCAGTGCACAGGGTGATGGAGGACAGAAGGGACAAGGGACAGCAGGCCGCTGATGGGTGTTAATTTTAATGCATGACCCAGGTGTTACTTATACTAATTAACTGCAACATTATATATTGCTGAGCCTTTGTAAATAGTAGGCTTAATAAAAGGAAGCAGAAATAGTAAAGCAGGTTCGGCAGGTATCCACAGCCAAATCTAAAACCCTAAATGAGATACATCACAGAAGGCACTCCTGGAAGTCATGCACGTGGTGCACGGAGCCCTAAGGCTTCCGGCACTGGTGTGGGGGCGAGGTCAGCTACCTCCTAGTCCTGGTTAAGCCTTTATGCATTTAAATGATGGTTAACAGCTCAGACCAGGGAGGGGCATAACCGAAAGAGCCTCCATTCAAGGGAGCTGCAGAGAAAACAGAAAATGTCTTTATTGGTGTCTTTGTCCTTCTGAAAGTATCAGTGAGGGGTCAGCCAACAGTCTCATCACAAAACCAGACCAGGTTGGCTTCCTGGTCAATATTTGCTATTTGATTTCAAATGCTTTTGATGATTTCAGCAAATCTGGAATAGGACTATGTGCCAAAGGTGCATTAGCAAATCCTCATTCTAAACTCCCATTAAAGAAAGTTAAAGGTTATCATAAGTCTGAAGTCAAGATTTGTGAGCTCCATTTACATCAAAATGAGGCTCAGGAACATCAGAAGTCCCCTGCCACAAGTGTTCTTCACCTCAACAGAATACAATAGTATTTTGAAACAAAGATGTCTTCAGGGCATTTCTATTTCTTCTCAGTTTCCTAACTGTCTTCTGTCCATCGTGGAGCCTCAGGAGTCCTGGCTGGGTGGGAAGACAGAAGGTGGAAGGAACAGTGGCCATCGGAGCCAGCTGCTTCCACTCTGCTCACACAGGGAGCAGGGGGTCCTGGGCCACCCTGGTTTTATTTACCTCAAAGCCACAGTGAGGTCTGGAAGCCACTCCCAGGCAGGCCTCTCCAGTCCTCTCAGGGGGCTGGGAATCGCCCCAGGGGAAGCCCTTTGAGAGATGTGGCTGCCTCTGTCTCAGTTCTCCCGGGTGGTCAGCCTGTAATTTCAAGATTTACTGGTCTCACAGAGATAGCCAGCCACAAATGGGGCAACAGGGGTAATTACAGGGGGTTGCTCTACTAATCCCGGGTTACAAATGTTAGTTAGAAGGTAAATAAGCTTTATGGAGGCATTTCCTGAGCTGCGTGGGTTCTGTGTCCTCTTTGCTTTATTTTCCTCTTCTTAAGGAGGGAGGGAAAGGGAAAAGGAGAGAGAGAAAGAGAGAGAAATAGAGAGAGACAGAGAGAGAGAGACAGAGAGAGACAGAGAGAGCTTCTTATATAATTTCACTGTGGCCAGTAGGATTTAGAAAGAGTCTTTGAAGCCCAAATTATTTTAATACATTTTTGGTTTGTTTTATATTTGGAAAAATTAGGAAGCCAGATTCCTAAAGTGCCAAAGAATCAGCCTTATAATTTCTGCCAGTTCAATGGATGAAGATAGATGGGACAGAATGATTTGGGGGAAAATATCTCCAAATTGAGCAAAAGAAATGAAACTTTTGGGATTTCTGCCCTCCTCAGAGAAGCCCCAGCCACCAAGTAGTCTTGGCTGCTGTTCCCCTCCCCCCGGTGAGTGTACAGTTAGAGGGACCTGTTTCATACATGCCTGTTACCCTTAGAGAGTCCTCCCTGCACAAACAGGAACATGGACCCCACAGACTATGTGAAAATGGTAGGAGACAACCAGGGCTTTTGGGGGGTGATTCATGGCCTCTGCCAGACCACTTCCCTTTTGGGCTTGCTCTCTCTGGGGATGGGTAGAGGTGCTTTCTTTGCAGGATCCAGGGGGGGTACTGAAAAATAGAACTGACCCCAGAGGAAGAAGACATCATCAGGCCGATAGATCTTAGCAAAGTTTCTGAAGAGTAATCTCGGGTGAGGTGATTTGCAACCAGAGGCTGCTTCATACCAGTGCAGGTGGATGGGAGGCTGTCCTAGGGGCCCTCAGGGTTAGGGTCCTCTCCACTTTCCAATGAAAGGCTCATTTCACAAGGCCTTACGGCTTTCAGATTTCCCTTCAGATTTGTGTCCACCCTAATGGAACTGTAATGGGATGAGCCCTTCTCAGCCCATGGAAATGGGACTCTTCGCAAAGAGCCTCATGACAACAGTAGGAAGATGTAAAACCTCTCAGCCAGCTCATTCCACCCGGAATGGGGCAGACACACAGAGCAGGTGAAATGTTGTTTCCCGACTTCTCCTATCTCTCTAATGGATTCAGTTGTTATGGAGCTAACATGTGCTTTTCCTTTTTGCTGCGCTGAGCAGCTGTGAACTGGCTCACCTGTTCCAAACCTTGACCCTGAGCATATTTCTTTCATATTAATCAACTAGAGTTTGTAGGCAATCCCTGAGGACAAGCCAATCAGGGGCCTAATTTAGAGTGATGTCCTGTAAATCTGCATGAATCAGGCAGACACTGGGACATAGTAGGGGGTAACACTTGTTTCAGGGAAGAGAATCTGAGGTCCATTGTCAGCTTATAGCAGCTGACAGACCCCTGATAGGCCATGCAAAATCTTTGTGCCCTGGTTTTTCTGTCTGCCACATGGGAACAAGGGCAAATCATACAGGGGGCATGGTGTGGATGACAACATGAGAGAGGGTGATGAAATCCAGGACGCTACATGCATGCAGCATGCTTGCTGGAATGTATGCCAGTGAGCATGGGCTTGAAGATGTGGAGGGCCCTTTGCTGGGTTTAAGGTAAATAATATCCTGGGAGGGATCCCCAAACTGGGTGTTTGACTGCATGTGTGAGTCAGCAGAAAAGTTTCTATTGAAAACAGTGCTAAACCATAAACCTCAAATCCACTGATTAACAACTGAAGGTGAAACACTCAACTTTTAATCTTTATCACTTTTGCTTCTTAGCTATTACCTTTTTTATTTTTACACATCAACCCATTTAACTTTCAAATAACCCTTGTGAGGATGTGTTA
The DNA here is from genome assembly GCA_004027165.1 of Ctenomys sociabilis. Taxonomy (NCBI): domain Eukaryota; kingdom Metazoa; phylum Chordata; class Mammalia; order Rodentia; family Ctenomyidae; genus Ctenomys; species Ctenomys sociabilis. The sequence goes on from PVKA01015156.1 coordinate 15,802, forward strand.
ACAATTTAAACAATGCCTGGCAACATCTGAGCCAGCGCTATTTGTTTTTGTTTTATTTTGTTTTTGTCTTTTTGAGACAATGTTTCACTTTGCATTTCAGACTGGCCTTGAGCTCACTTTGTAGCCCAGGCTGGTCTTGAACTCACAACAATCCTCCTGCCTCAGCCTACTGAATAAATGGGATCCAGCTGAGCCAGAGTTATTTGAATAATAGTACTTTCCTGTGTGTCAGCTTCCCCTGCTGACAAAATAGAACTAGTAAAAGTACTTGCTTTGGGGACTACTGTGATATTAAATGCTATATGCAAATTCTAAAACTAGGGCTTGGTATATAGGAATGTTAGTTATGACAGCTGAAGAACCCAGATAGGCTAGGTTAATTATCTTAAACTCCCCTGCTCAGGAGAGCTGTGCTGGCAGACTCCAGACCCCGCCCCAGCTTTGCATCGACTTCATTTGCAAATGCTCCTCTCACCATGGTGTATCCTGATCAGCGACATTTGAATTTCCACCGCTCAGCTGCCTGACCACGTGGGTGGTCTTGTGTGGGAGCTGGTGCTGCTTACCACCTCTGCCACTCTGCAAGACTGATTGGGAGCCAGAGCCTGCTGCTGTCCTCCCAAAGGCATGTGTCGCTCCTGCAGCCTTCTGCACCTCCCTGCAGCTTTCTGCCCTCCTTGCTGCCTACCACCTGGCTGCGTGGCTGCAGCTATTTCCCAGGTATTGAGTCTGGGACAGGTACCTGTGATCAAGGGTATGGTGCTGTAGGTCCTGGGGATACCTGAAAGGAGAGCACCCCTCACACCCAACTGTCCAGGTTGTCACAGCAGATGGGAGAAAACAGCACAGCTGGCAAAGAACTGGGACTAGAATTTAGCTGAATTGGGCCACATAGGCACACAGTGCAGCAATATCTGTCTGCTCAGGGGGCCGGGAAATGGCTCAGTTGAATAAGTGCTTCCCTGGCAAGTGCAAGGGCCTGAGTTCAATCCCTGGTTCAGGGAGGGGGGGGTGAATATATGTATCTATATCTGCTCAGGTAAATGAAAGCTCTGCTTGGGACACTGAAACTGGATATGGTCAACTCAGGAAGGACAGCAGGAGGAGGTGTCCTAAGGACTGCTTTCAAGAACAAGTAGGACTTCATAGAGTCAAGGGAAATGCGCGCGCGCGCGTGCACACACACACACACACACACACACACACACACACACTCTTCCAGTCATATTTTTCACTGTAAAATTAGTAGTAATGATGATAATCCTCACCTCATCTACTGAATCCTAACTTTGAGCCAGAGACTGTATATGTGTGTTTGGTTCATGAATTTTCACACTGTGCACAGATTCATTTGTCACAGTTTCATAAAGTAACAGCCATAATGACAGCCTCCATGCCTAGCCATCTGACAACTGAGGGCCGGAGAGGCCAAGTGTATCTCTCCGAGCATGCAGATGAGAGCTAGTGGAATTTGAGCTCATAGAACCTGAAGCACAGCTATAGAAGTAGGTGTTGTTTCTCCTCATTTGAAAAAGAATGATCCCATTGAGAAGGTGTTATTGGAGCTTGCCAGTTATGAGCAAGTTGGTGGGGGCTGAGGGTTGTAAGAAGACTTAGTCTTTGCACCCAGCACTACAATACTACAAATAATGTCAAATTAGTATTATTTTGTTTAGTGAAATTCTGAATCATTTCCATTTCTTATCAACTGATCTACAAATTCAATTTCTTTTTTTTTTTAAATGTATTTATTTTAGTACAGGGTCTATAGAGTCTCACTACATGGATTAGACTCGTAATGATCCTCCTGTTTTTAGCGTCCCAATGCTGGGATTACACGTGTGTGTGCCACTTTGCTCAGTCTCAGTTGCTGTCTTAATGTACTCTGGGGGCAGGGCTGGCGTCGCATGCCAGGGATTGAACCCTGATTCCTACACTTCACTTACACAGGAGCTTTAGTCCACTGAGTTATCTGGCCTGCTCAATATATCTAAGTTATAACCCCAGCCATCTTTTTTTTTTTCTAGTAGAAGTTGAAAAGTTAATTCTAAAAGATATAAGGACAGCAAAGGACCTTGAATATCCTAATATGTTTTGTTAAATAAATACAAATTAGAGAACTTACACGCTTTCATTTCATGACTTACCATTTAATTATAATAGTTATACTGCCTAAAGACAAATAATCGAGCAATGAAGCAGAACAGAGTTTTTGAAATCAACCTACACAGATACCATCAAATCCACCCACACAATCCAATGACAAAAGAAAACTGCTATAAATGAAACCCAAGTAACAAGATAGTCCTAGGGAAAAAAAATCACAAAAATCAATTTAGTGTGGACTTAGTTCTAAATATGAAAGCTAAAATATGAAAATAGAACATTTAAAAGAATGAAAACAGGGTGAATCTTCTCAAAGTTGTCACGAACTATTTTCTGATTTCTTTGGAGCAGCTACACCCCATCTATAGAACACACTTCATGTCACTCTGAGTGGCTCCAAGAGAAACAAGCAATGAACTAAAATAGAGTAACTTTTGGGACGAGATAGATCTGAATTTTGTCTGGTAAGGACAAATTGTTTATTACTTTATAATTTGATGATCAGGAAAAAATGTTCACTTTCATTGATGGACAAATGCAGACTACACTGTGTTTAAGTGATTCCAAAAGAGCTTTTCTAATCCTCAGCACAGCATATCATGCATAGGAGAACATTTCTTACTTGCTGTTCTCTCTTTGTCTATTTCCAAAAGCAGGAATTAAAACAACGGCAGCAACATTAAAACACTCGATGTGAAATCATCTGCCCGAGTTCACAGAGAACTGCTCCATCAGGAGGCAGCCGGTTCATTCCGTTTTTCCTTGTTACCCCACGTGCAAATGATTCCCTGTCATTCAGAAAGTAGGAGTCTGGTACCCACAGTTGGTCAGCTCCTCTGTGGAAGGTGAGGTTAGTGGGACTCCAGAATAAGAGAGCCTTCTGCCTTTCCAGGACTGCTGGAAATACCTGGTGAGTGCATAGCCTTATGAAGGAAGCCAAAAAAGAATTTTACTATCATCTTTATCTGTGTGGTGGTGTTTGCTTGCTGGAGAAATCCATGGGACCTGCGTGGGAGGTCATCAGGGTCCTGTCTCGGTTCATGAAGGGGAGCAGTGCTGTTCGTAGCCAGCTGGGGTCTTACTTGCTGTCCTCTCTTTGTCTGTTTCTGATTTCAGAATCAGCACTGGCTGCAGAAGGCCGGGGGATCATCTATTCAGGTCCTGCTCACTCCCAAGCACTGAGAGCCTCGGAGCAACTGTTTCCTGGCTCAGCATTCGGTGCATCTCTATAAATGATCAGGTGGACACCAACCTTGTGGTTTTGTGCTGGCTTCTACCCCTGAGGCCTGTCTTAGGTGACAGAGCGATTCTGCAGGGTGAGTCATAGCTTTGGGGGTCAGAGCAGTGAGACTTTCACAGTGCTTCATGTCCTCAAAGGGAATGTTTCCAGGAAGAGAGAGAGCTCAGCAGAGGTTGTGTCTCCACGTCATCCAGCCTTGGTGATCATATGACATCACTTCACAAACTGTACTCACATCCAGAGGAACAGCACATGGGGGTCACCTCTTTCTTTCCCCTGCTATATTGGGGATTAAATTCAGTGCCTTCTCATTAATCTACATCCTCAGCCCTTCTCAAAATTTTGAGACATGTCCCTGATAAGTCTCCAAATTATTCTTTCTGGGCTTGAACTGCGATCTTTCTGCCTTAGTCTCCCACAGCGCTAGAATGACAGAAAGGTGTCACCACTCTCTGCTGAATGCCCCCTATTGATGGGGGAAATAACCAGGTTCTGGCAAGGTGTAAAAATGCAGTGGCAGGTATTTTGGGGACATACCATCTGCCAGTCTCTTGATTGGGCCCTAGTGTGTAGGATGAAACAGTAGTCCGAGGTTTCTGGAGACTCGGGCTCCCCTCGGTACCCTGACATCAGTAGTCATCAATGGAATTAGTGCACAAAAGGGAGTCTAGAATGGTCCCTCTGGGACTCCTGGCAGCTTCTGTGGTTTGGGGCTTAAGTGAGCTACAGTTTCTGTTTCCAGAAACTTCGAAGTGAATAAAGGGAAGAAATGCCAGTGTCCAGTCAATGCACGCTGAGTTCCTGAGATTTACTAGGTGACAGACTTGCTGCTCATATTTGGGTAGCTCGAGGCAAAAATATACAAGTAATCCACTTATCTCTGTCTCAATATTTATAGTTTACAAATGCAGCAAACAAACTGTTCAGTAAGTACCTTCTGATCATCTTATTATGTGACCTTATATTTCAGTTAGGCCTTGAAGATCAAGAAAAGAGGCTTCACATACCATTGGGGCATTTGGGCAAGGAAATCTGGAGTTCCCAGATGCCTAGAGAACAGTCTAGAATTGAGTCCCCCCGTTCCAGGTGGACCCATCCTGAGTTGGGGGGCTTCCCATTCTATGTAGAAGGAACTAGAGTGGCCAGAGGAAGGCCAGAGAGGACCTTTGAAAGTGTGTTTTGGGGTCCTAGCCCAGAGGTGTCTGTTGTTCAGAGCAGCTGGGCAGGCAAGTGCCTGCACTACTGTTCAGCCTGGCGGTAGGTGGGTGCTTTCCACCAGCCTTGGGGGCTTCCTTTGGACAGATAGGGATAGGTTCCCACAGGTAAATAGAATACACCATTTGTGCGTCTTTGGTATTTGTGAAGGCAGCAAATATATATTATTTTTAGCTCTAATGTGAAGGGGAGACAGGAGACTAGTATCTATAGTTAATAATGCTTCTTCCAGGATCTTCTAGTCATAATGAACTCTACCTGAGCCTTTAGAATATGCCCAACATTATGTAAACACTGTCTACCCCACACACCATTCCTTTAATCTGTACCACACCCCTAAGAGGAAAGCATCATGTGTTTCACATTGTATGGATGAGAAAACTGGTGTGCCGGAGACTACACAATTAGTAAGTAGCAATTTCAGGGTTTGGGTCTAGATTTCTCCAAAACACATGCTCTAAGTTATCATGCTTGCCCAGAGACATTGATGCTGTTTTCTTCTGGATTCATGTCTGGAGGTACCCGGGAGACAACAGGGGTGCAGGTATTCCCGGGTTTGGGAAGCCACTGACTAGTTGTCCTCCATAGCTGTCTCTGGTGCTCTCAACTTGATCCTATTAGTCTGGATGATTTGTGAAATGAAGCTGCAGAGCTGGGCCTGACCATGCCATGCTTTTGTGAGGTGAAAATAGAGGAGCTCAAAGGGAAAAGTTTTTGGGTTTTTTTTTTTTTTTTTTTCTGGTTGGTTCCCTGCCAAACCAATTCACGGCATACATAGAATTTAAGTCTTTGGTTCCTCTTATTTTCTGTTGCCCTTTGCCCTGGGCTTTCCCCTGAGCAGCCTTTCATTCCATTTACTATTATCTTTGATTGAATTATGAAACCGGAAGAATTTGCAGAACTAGCCAGAATAAATGGGTCCTTCTAATCCTGCCGTTACAGGGTCAAATCAGTAAAACACTTGGGTGTGAAGTATCCAGAGGCAATTTCATTATGGTCTCTATTTGTAGAGCCTGGGTGAGAAAAAATTATATTAATAACAAGGAAAAGATACCCTGAGTGGTTTTCCTATTTCACTTAGCCCAGCCTAGCCTACTATGTACGTTAGAGAAATCCAACTCTCCCCATAGAAAGTTGTGTGCCTCTGACCTCATTTGTCTATCTGGAAACATTATTCAACTCCACAAATGTTTTCATTGCTTTAAGGCAAAAGGTTATCTCCAAACACAAAATTTCCAGGCTGCATTCTAACTATGTGGACATGTGGGCGTGGCTGGTGAAGTGGTACCTTCACCATGCGGCATTGTTGTAAGGACAGAGCGAACAATAGTCCCTAAGGCAGAGAGGCTTTGTATTCACTCTTCTTCTCTCTCCTTCTCCTTCTCCTTCTCCTTCTCCTTCTCCTTCTCCTTCTCCTCCTCCTCCTCCTCCTCTTCCTCCTCCTTCTTCTTCTATTTTTAGGGAAGGTGCTACAGGGTGTTCAGGGTCTCATGACTAGATCAGAGTCATAGTGATTCTCCTGTTTACAGCCTCTGAAGTGCTGGGATTGCAGGTGTGTGCCACCACACCCAGTCTCGATTGCCATCTCAGCCCACCTCAGGGGGCTGGGCCAGCACAGCAGGTCCAGGGATAGAACCCCAGACCCCTGCTCCTGCTTGCAGGTATTTTAATCTGCTGAGCTATTTGGCTGGCCTTCACTTTTATTTTTTTGACTCTTCCTTGTATTGGCATCCCTCTTCTAACCAGAGGTGGAAATAATGTTTTTTGCCTCAGTGGTGTTAGCCTGACTTTCTTTGGCCAATGGGGTACTAATAGATATGATGACAGCAAAACATTGGGGGGGTGTGATTAGGTCTGAAATCTTGTGCCTCTTCTACCACTGTCCTGAGAGCAGGTCCTGGATAGTCTGCTCCTTCCAGGAAACAAAAGGGAAAGATGAACAGCAGTTCTGCATTAGACCTGCTGCTTGGAGCCAAGCCCTGTCCAAAACCAGACAACTGCGCATGCATGAGCTGAAAATAAATATTTATTGCTATAGATGCTGACTTGGGAATGTTTTGTTTTGTGGCAATATTGCTGCAAAAGCTCACTGATACAATCCACTGGGGAGACCAATAACACTCATGCCCTTTGTTCTGTTAGTTTGATTCAAGAAAGGAATGAAACTCAGTACACAGCTGAGCCAGACAATTTCTGGGGGAGTCCTCAGTCAACCTAAACACATCTGCAACAGAGTTTTTCTTGCAGAACACACATGATGAAGTCTGAGTACACAGAATTTATGAATAACTTCTGAGGCTGAACAACCACCGTGTAAGAATGTCTGCTTGGCAGGGAGTGGAAGGATGAAATGTAGCAGTTGGGAACATGGCTGAGAAGTGCATGGTTCAGGTAAAACCATGAAATAACTATTGTGCGGGTGGGAACAAAGGACATGGTGTGTACATTCTTTAAATTTAACATTCTGAACACTGCACCTGCTAGGGAGTGAGAGTTTGTGTGTGGGTATAGAAGAACTGTTTCCTTCAATGCATTCTTTTGGCACTCTGTGGATTTGTCAGACAGGACTGTGCTCCCTTGAAAACAAGACCTAACTGGAAGATAATCAGCCTGGAAAACTAGAGATAAAACTGCCAGCTCCTTCTGTCTGTCCTTGCTTCTCCTGCAGTCGCTCTCTCTCTCTCTTACTGTGGCTACTCCCTAAGCCAGGTAAGGCAAGGACAGCCGGTTGGCACTGCCATTTCTGATCTCCAGTTTTCAAATTGGATTATTTTCTTGCTAGGTCTTATTTTCAGGGAAACAGAGGAAATGGAAAATGGTATTTGTGCAACCTCTCAAAGCTGCCCCGGGACCTTGCATCTGGCCTTTCTTCTTGGACCTTTTGTTTGTCTTTTTGCTCATGTACTTTTCAGCTGACTGCATTGATCTGCAGATCTCCGCTTGATTCTGATGACTGAAAATCTATCTGTCTCCAGTCAGGGTTTCTCTTGAGCTGTTTCTGTCTCTTAACTCTTCCCTGCTGGGGCTTAAACCCGGGGTCCTACACATGCTGAGCTGACATTCTGCTGCTGATTTATGCCACCAGCCCTTGAGCTCTGATTTCTTATCCGGGTCACCTTAAGGCTCACTGAGGTGTGCAATAGTTGCCACCTTTATGCTTATCTGAAATTGAACTGACACACCACTCCCAGTAATTTCTTCTCTCCACCTTGATGACTAGAAACTCCATCATTCTTATTTTTCAGGGCAAAAGCTAGAGTCCTTTTGACTTTTCCTAGTCTTTCTCTCCCTGTGTTCAATCTTTCAGAAAAATCACATGGTCTCTTTGGGCTTGATATCTAAGAGAAGGCAACTGCCTCTCACAACAGAGTTGCATCCCAAGCTCAGGCCACTGTATCTCCTCCCACGAGCTTTTCTGTAGCTTCTAATATTTAGTAACTGCCCTGCCAAAGGGAGCACCCAGTAGCTTCTTAAAAGATCTTTCTGTTTAAACTTGACCTTGTTTGTCTGTTCTCAGTGGCCAGAACAAAGTAGTTAAAATGTTTATTAGATATGCTACACCCCTCAGACAAGCTCCTGCTCCAACATGCCCTTCCTGCTGGAGGTGTCTTCTGCTCAGCTCCTGCTGCTCTCTTGAGCCCGGAGACCCCTGGTTTTCTAGAAGACCCTCAACCCTGTGCTTCCTCCCTCTGTGGAATAGGCTTCCTCCCACAAAGAGTCAAGATGGCTTACTCACTTCTCTTTCTAGATCTTCATGCAGAACTTATATGCCAACTACTTAGCCATAAAAAGAGGGAAATCCTGTCACTTATGACAACATGGATGCCATTCTGTTAAGTGAAATCAGTTGGACACAGGAAGAGAAATATGAGCTAACTCACAAATGTGGCCACTGAAGGAGCTGATCTCATGGGAGTGGAGAGTAGAAGAGTGGTTTCCAGAGGATGGGGAGGAGAGAGGGGAAGGAGGTGATGAGACTGGTCAACAGACTCCAAAGTGGCTATCAAATTGCAGAAATAAAGTAAGTCCTAGTGCTTCATTGCATAGTAGGATGGCAATAGTTGATAGTATTGTAGCTTATATTTCAGAATAGCTAGAAAAGAGGATTTTTTTTTTTTTTGTACTAGGAATCAAACCCATGACCCTGTGCTTGCTAGGCAGGTCCTATGCCCCTGAGCTATAACTCTGGTCCCTAGAGAGGATTTCAAAATATATTTCTTGGGGCTAGTCAGGTGGGTGCCAGGCCCTGGCCTGGCCAAAGTGCAGGCTGAACTGTAGACCAGCTCCTAGAGACACCCCCCTTGCGACTCCTGCGCCGGTGGGATGGAGCTGCCATCGTCATGACCCTGTTCCATTTGGGGACCTGCTTCGCACTCGCCTATTTTCCCTACTTCATCACATACAAGTGCAGCGGCCTGTCTGAGTACAACGCCCTCTGGAAATGCGTCCAAGCCGGGGTCACCTACTTCTTTGTGTAGCTATGCAAGACGATGTTCTTGGCCACTTTCTTCCCCACCCGGGAAGGCGGCATCTGTGACTTCATGAAGGCCAGAGTGGATGTGGCAGACCTGATAGACCTAAACCTTGTCATGTCCAGGAATGCCGGCAAGGGGGAGTACAAGATCATGGCTGCTGCCTTGGGCTGGGCCACTGCCGAGCTCATTATGTCTCACTGCATCCCTCTCGGGGTCGCAGCCCGAGGCACTGAGTTTGACTGGAAATACATTCAGATGAGCATTGACTCCAATATCAGTTTGGTCCATTACATCGTCCATCCATCCAGGTCTGGATGATAACTTGCTATGCCCTGTACCACACTTTCCGGCCAGCTGTCCTCCTGTTGATGTTCCTCGGTGTCTATAAAGCCTTTGTCATGGAGACCTTCGTCCACCTCTGCTCCCTGGGCAGCTGGACAGCACTGCTGGCCTGAGCAGTGGTAACAGGGCTATTGGCCCTCAGCACCTTGGCACTATATGTTGCTGTTGTCAATGTGCTCTCTTAGGCTTGGTGTCCCAGACACTGGCATTCCTCTCCCTGCTGCTCTCCAGATTTTAGTGAAATAAATAGTATTTGGAAGGCAAAAAAAAAAAAAAAAGAAAAAAAATTATATATATATATTTCTTTTTTGTGTATTTTTAGGGAAGGGTCTACGGGTGTTCACTAGGTCAGACCCATAGTGATCCTCCTGTTTACAGCCTCCCAAGCACTGGGATTACAGACGTGCACCACCATGCCAAGTCTTAATAACTGCCTCAGCATGCCCTGGGGGCGGGCCAGCCCAGCTAATATATTTCTTTTTTTAAAATATATTTCTAAAAATGTTCAATAAGTAATACATGTTTGCAGTATGCGATGGCTACATTAATCATAGGGAGTTAATTGGTTCATGTACAGAACACACCTTTTTACATTTTAAAAAATCTTTTATTTATTTGGTGCAGGGTCTCACTGTGCAGCTCAGACTCATAGTGAAACTCCCACCTCAGCCTCTTCAGCGTTGGTTACAGGTGTATGCAATGGTGGCCAGCACCGTGATGGGCTGGCACAGCACTTGGTGTGGGGGATCGAACCTGGGTCCTTGTACTTGCCAGGCAGGCACTTAAACTGCTGAGCTATCTTTCTAGAACTGCATTAACACATTTTAATTATTTTTATTTTCCCTTCCCATGCCCTCCATCTCCCTTCTGTCCAAGAAGAAAGGACTTGTCACAGTAGAAAAATGGTAAATGATTTAAGTGAGGTGGATATGCTGATTACTCTAATTGATCAATGCAGGATATACACATGAATCAAAATACTACACATGGTGCCCTATAAATATGTGCAATTTTGTATGTTCATCAAAAGCATAATTTTTAAAAATATATATATATTTTAAAAAGTAGTATCAGTAAGAAAGGTGCTCCATGAATAACTTTTGAATGACTAAATGAGCCAAATGGCCCAGGGAAAGAGTATCTTGTGAGGTTTTTCCCCCTGGTTTGCAGCCTGTTAACCGATTCATCTGTGGGGAAGAGCCCAGCCACCCCCACCGGCAGCACAGGCTGTGGCCACTCTCCCTACCCTGGAAGGCCAGGTCTTCCTCCATACCGTCCCCTTCACATCTCCACCCACTGCATGAGGCAGATCCTCCACCTAGAGCCCTGGTTTAGGATCCTGGGCTACTCCAAGGCCATGAGGACAACCTCTGTAGGCCCACCGTGTATGTGCTAGCCCATTTTCTATTGCAACAATAAACTATCTGAAGCTGGGCACATTATAAGGAAAATAGTTGTAATCAGTTCATGGTTTTAGAAGTTCAGGGCCATAACACCAGCATCTGTTCAGATTTGCAGACAGCATCCCTGTGGGAGACGTGAGTAAGAACAGCAAGATGGTGTATGCAGAACAGAACTCAGGGAAAGGGCCATGCCCCCCTTATGATCCTTCGTTTTTTGTAGGCATTCACTCAGAAAGACTGGCATTAATCCCTCTTGAGGGTGGGGTTCCCATGACACTATAAGCAAGCCAGCCTTCTCCTAAGCTCATGTTATTCAAGGTTCCATCACCTGAACACACCACATTGGGACCCTGCTTCCAGCACAAGGACTTTTTGGGAACATGTTCAAACTATACCCAATTGATAGCCTTGTGGTTTAAAACCCTACATGTCTAGAGCCAGCAGAATCATTAGCCTACCTTGGAAAGTCAGATGGAGTTTGTATCTTGAATCCCTCTCACATGAATCAGCCTGTTAGGGTCACCCAATGAGTTTTTAGTCACACCTGGGGTGAGAGAGGGAGACAAGGGTAAAGAAAAATCCTCTTTATCAGCATGCATGTGGGTACCATGGGAGGAAAGGATCACTTTCTTTCTTTTTATCAAATTGTTCAAGCAAACAAAAGAATTGAAATGACAGCTCTTGGGCCAAATTCAGTAACAGAAATATTTTGCTTGGCTCAGATGGAGTTTTTAGTAAAATCTGAGCCAAAATCTAAAACTTGGGAGACCTCATATAAAAATCTAAATTTTGGGGATGTCCTAAAAATGTTATTCCCTTTTAGATGAAGTGCTTGTGCCCACGTTGTCTTGGTCTGTGCCAGGTTGGCCTTGTACATAAACATCAGCTTGTTTTAGTCCAGGGAAATTTGATTTTGCCTCTCTTGACATAAAGTGAACTTTGATTTCAAGAAGTCGGCAGGGGAATTTGAAAGATAAGCAGTTGCTTCATAGCACAAATAAACTGTACAGCAACACCAAGAGCTATAAACTTGAGAATAATATCTCAGTAGTCTAGAGAAAAAAAAAAAGATTCCCCTGTTCTAGGTAAGGTTTCTTGAAAGTTGGGCCCAGCCAAGGATTTTTGTGCAAGGGATTTATTAAGTTGATATTCCCAGGAGAAGCATGGGTGGCCTCCCATTGACCCTGAGCGAGGGTCTCCATCTAGAATCACACTGTGAATCTGGGTCCACTTTGAGCCAGAGGACCCCCTTTTCCATTCCATGTGGCTGGGGATATGGGAATATCCAGGGTACGCATGGAGTCCCAATCAGGGTGGGCCAGTTGTGCTGGAACCCATTGGCTTCACAGATGCCGTGGAGTAGGGCATCCATGGTAGTTACCACAGCCCCGGCCTCTAGTTACAGAAGCAGCTGATGCTTGTTAGAAAGGAACTGGAGAGCTGGGGACATGACACTCTGCTGGCACTTCATAGCAGACAGCATCCAGAGGGATTAATGCCAACATAGCACTTGCCTGGCATCCTCAAGATCCAGAGTTCAATTCATGAAAACCCTCCCCCCAAAAGAAAGGAACAAAAAAATGCACAAATGTTTAAGGAAAAAAAAAAATCATTACTCATTCCACAGTGTACCAAATTATCCTATCTTCTTCCTTTTAACTTTGAATTAAAATGATGTACCCCTTACTCCCCAGCTTGTGGAAAATCCAAGCCCAATTTCAGTATTTCTAATCATTTGCCATTGGGGTGAAGGGTAAGCATAATTGACCAAAGTTTCCTCTGCTGAACTCTAAGTCAGCTGATCAATGATAGATCAGTTACAGCATCCATTCAGAGGCCAAGCTTCCAGCCAGGGACTCAGGCTGCCCACCTAGGTGCAGTTGTACCTGAGAGCTGACTCTGGCTTGAGATCTTCCCGGAGGCCTTGCTGAGCCTCCCTCCAGGGCACGGCAGCTTAGAGAATTTCACACAGCTCTCCTCTCTTCTTCCTTGTCTTGAGGTCAGAGCAGCTTCTACTCTGCTGGTTTCTCCAGCTCTCCTCCCAGGCATTTCCCCTAATAAAACCCTTGCATGTTTCATCTTGCCTTAGTATGGTGCTTCTTAGACCCAGGTTAGCAGTCTCCTAGGGGTCCCCTGTGCTCCCTAGGCTATTTATTTGTGGCTGCTTCTGACTTCTTGGCTTCTGCCTTAGCAGAAGCATTCTGGGAAAAAGATGAAGAATTTCCAAAAGTGGGATGGGAGGAGGAAGGAGAGAGAGAGAGAGAGAGAGAGAGAGAGAGAGAGAGAGAGAGAGAGAGAGAGAGATGAGACTCCAGAGACACATTTGGCTGTTTGACAGTTTTCCTCTGGCTTTACTTTTTTATGGGACTCCTCTCTTAGGGGCAGCATTCTGGGTTCCCAGGAAAGCCCACCCAGAAAACCAGAGAAAGGCAAGGCCAGAAGCAGACACTGAGCTTGACCCATCAGTCAGCCTAGGGAGTGCAATTTGACTGTTTACCCCACTGATCCCATCTCTTCTGTTGTGTCTGACTTGTTCTCTGTCTTGTACTACCTAAGACTAGAGGGTGTGCCTCCTTTATCCCATGTCTCCTGTGGTGAGCTACTTACTTAGCTCTCTGGTTTGGGCACTGGTATTTTGGGGCCCTTCCCACATCTCCCTGGTAGTCTCCTCTGTGTTGGGGAGTATGCCTCTTGCAAAGACCTGTGAGTGTCTTCCTGTTGTTGGAAGATGCTTAACCTAAGTCCTGGATGGCTGGAAATGCCCTGAGGTCAAAGACTCAGAGCATCTTCCCCTAATAGACACAGGGTTGGGTAACTGGCCCAATTTATGGCCTCTTGATTGGGATGACTCTTCCTGCTGCACTGAAGTTGCCTCCTGGAACAACTGGTTTGGAAACACCCCTTCACTGTGTCTGTACTCCACATTGGTATTTCTTGAAGTTCCTTCCCAAACAAAGCAGGACTGTGGTATGTTTCTCTAAGATGCCCTTCAGGGAGCCAGGACAGATTCCCTCACTTGCTCTGGTCTCTGGATGGATGAAAGCTCCCTGGGGATAGGGTGGCCCTGTGGTTCTGTGGAGTTTTGTAGGAATGGTGCTCCTCTGCTCTCCAGGCACAGCCCACAGGTACCTGAAGACAGTCACGAGGCAAGGGATGCAGGAAAGAATCTGCAGATGCTGCAGACGTTGCAGACAGTCCTGGGGGGATCCCCTCCTCACAGGGTGTGTCTATCCAAGTGGAGAGCAGCCGCTCTCGGCGGACGAGGCCTGTGTGTCCTGGACTCCATTCGCTTGGCTTTGCTTGCTTCCTTGTCATGAAGAGACTGTGGGCATTTGGTTTTGTGGCCTTGTGCCAGATTTGGAACACTGGAACTGGGGCAAAGACAATGCCCAGTGTGTTAAATTTGCTGGAAGGAATAAGACTAGGGTAAGGTGTTGCTGCTGTTGGGGCCAGGGTTGGATACTGCGTGGTTGCCCACGCTCAGGAGGGACCCAAAGTGTCTTTTAATTCTAGAGCCCACTTTTTTCTTATGAAGGCAAAGTCAAAAAGGCCAACAGGCTCCTTGGTATGAAGTTCTGAGTCCAGTGATTCTCAAGCTTTGACCCTGCTTTTTAAAATCACGAAGATTTGGGCTCTAGGAATTCTCATTTGATAGGTATGGGGATAGCCCAGGAGATGGCTCTTTTTTCAGAATGCTAATTCATGTGTTAGCATGAGGGTCAGTGGCGGGACTCCATTGTGGCTATCAAGTAGGAGCCTGCCTAGCTGTGCAACAGAAACCAGAGCCCACCCTTGACCTCAGAGAACCCATTACTAAACTTCCCACGTACCAGGACAGGAGCTGTCAATGTTCTCGATGTGGGATTTGTCCCCCACTTTGCAGCAGAGGTCATACAGGCCATAGGTCCATCCTGGTGGGAGCCATACTGAATCTTAATTCAATTTGACCCTCCCTTCTTCCACTCCTTAACTGTATTATTGGGTAAGGTGTCCTGACCATGGAAGCTTCTTTCTGTTCATGGCAGTATTTACCTCATGAGAGAGTTGCAAAGGTGAAATGAGAGCTCACAAGTTGATCATCTGCCAGAATGCCACAGAGATGGGCCCACAAATGTCACCTTCTTTCTCTTTTGTCTGGAATGCACAAAAGTAAGGAAGGTTGTTCCCAAGTGCCTCTTTCTAGGAGCTGCATCCTGCATGACCTTGACTGTACTATCTGAGCTGGGGCTGGCAGAAATCCATGTGGTAGCTCAACGGGAAGAACCACTTCAAGCTGAGTATCTGGTTGCTGAGCTGGGGCCGGGAACTGAAGTTAACTTTTCAGTTGAAAATGTCTCTTCCGAGCCGGGCGTGGTGGCGCATGCCTGTAATCCCAGCACTAGGGAGGCTGAGGCAGGAGGATTGTTGTGAGTTCAAGACCAGCCTGAGCTACAAAGTGAGCTTAAGGCCAGCTTGAACTGCACAGTGAGACCCTGTCTCAAAAAGACAAAAAAAAAAAAAAAAAAGAAAAAAAAAGAAAATGTCTCTTCCGTGTAGCACCTTGATACAAGAGAACCAGGGCCATCACCCAATGAATGAAAAAAAAAAGAGCTACATTAATTATCGTCTCACCCATGACAATTTACTCTGACTGAAATCTTGCCTCTCACCACTCTGTATTATCTCTTTTAACCTGAAAAGCAGCTCTTTTGCTCTCTTTCTAACCCAGACCCAGTATTTAGCAGGGTAATGGGATTTATGATTTTGTTTACATCAGTCTCCGAGGCAATCCGCCATAAAAGATCAGTTGCTTGGCAACTTGGCATTGTGGTGCTGCAGTGGAGGGTGGAATTTTTTGTCCCTCTGAAGCAAGGGCTTAAGGAATAATGAAAAGTTCTGCTCATACTTTTCATGAATGCTTTTTTATTTTCAAGGTTAACCAAATGTTTTTTCGGGAAAGACTAATGTACTTTTCTTTAGGCGATACACCGTAAAATGTTTCTTCAAGATTATCCCGTCTGTACGTGGGGGACAACCAACCCTGGATATTTTTATTCTCCGCTTGCTGCTGTAAAATGAGTTTGAGCAACTCGGGGACTGTCATAATGAAGTAGGTCTCCCTCATTTACTGGCATTTTCTGCTCTCATTAATAAATGCTTTTTATTTTTTTTAATGAGCTGCTATACACTCTGAATCACTTCTCATCTTAGAAATCAGTTCCATTTGGTGTGCAGTTGGTTTACCATGATCTCTTTGATGATGGGGTCAATGTTCACAGAGGCCTGGAAGGCACAAAACGGTACCTCAATTTCCCTCTGAGGTTCCCTGTTGACTACAGGCATTTCTATGAGTGATCAAAGGGCCTGTTTTACAACATTTACATGGCCTTTCCTGACCTGTTGCTCAATGTGGAGACGCATGATTGAGAGAAGTTGAGTCGTACAGATAGATATGCATGGATCTAGCCCAACTTGGAAATGTGGAGGCTATGATGAAGACAGTGATGGTGATCACAATGGGTAATTGAGCACTTACCATATATTTTACGTATAACATCTCATTCAATTCTTGAAATGGCCCTTAGCTATGTGTCATCACCTTGAGGTCCAGTTATACCTGCTCTAACAGTGAAGACCCCACAGATCAGTGCGTCCCACTCGCTGCCCCCATTTCTCCCCAGTGCTCAGCTAAACTCAGCCTAGCTTCTCCTAGTGAATGACCCCCATGCCAGCTGCCATGGTGTGCTAGCCAGCCTTCCATTCCTATAACAAAGCATCTTGTTTTGCCTCAGAGTTTTAGGGGTTTCAGTCTAGTACACAATCAGTTTGCTGTGCTGCCCTGGGCCTGTACTGAGGTAGCAGGTCATGGAAGGAGCATGTGGCGGAGGAAGCTGCTTGCAGCATGGCTGGCAAAAAGGGAAGCCAGAGGAGAGGGCTGACAGCTCTGAACACCCCCAGGGGCCTCGCTCTCCCACCACCAACCCCTCACCTCTTAAAGGTCCCACCCACCTTTCAGAAGCATCAGAGGCTGGCCACCATGCCTTCCACATGTGGACCTTCGAAGAGACACTTGTCTGGTCACAGACCTAGTAATGTCACACTTCCACACTGGGTCAGAGTTAGACTCCAAGACATTTTTGTACCTGTAGTTGGTGTGATAATAATGCACTTGATAGCAGTGGCCCTAAGGAAGTGGCTGCAACTTTGTTATATTGGGTTGGGTTGTCTGAGAAGCACTCCGCTCAGATCTAACTGTGCCTGTCCCAGTTAGTTAGAGGCCTCATGTAGAAGTAGATACCTGTCTCAGTTACTCTTCGTTTGTTGCTGGGACAAATACCCAACACTCAAAATGAAGGAAGGAAATGTTTATTTAGCTCACAGTTACTGGATGGAGGTTTCAGTCCGTATTCAGCTGGCTCCAAGGCAGACTGGCACATAGCAAAGAACATCAGCTCGTGGCTGAAGAACAACAACAATGCAACAAAGAGCAATGGCTACAGAAAGTCTGTCTCTTATATTACATGCAGGCTCTCCGCCCCAGGCTGTATACTTACAGCCATAATCCCAGCAGTGCTAAGACCCATAATCCCAGCCTTGGATCACACATCATGACTTAATCACAAACTCTAGAAGTCCCCACTCCATGACTGCATGAGGCTTTTGGAGGGCAACTAGACACAAACCATAGCAATACCCAAGCCCCACATTAAGAGACTAATATTTATCAGGTCTGCATTGAGGTCCAGCAGCCTATGATTTTAACAAAGACTGAAATATGGCTGCTGGCCACAGGCAGCTCCTGTGAGCAGCATAGGACTTGGTGCTTCATTCAGCCTGGTCCATACTTTGAGATCTAGAAGCCTCACTGCTTTAAGTGTGGATTTTTTGTGTGGGTTCAGCAAATTGAGACACTTCCTGATATCCAATTTTCATGTTTCACTCTTTGTGAAGTACTCAGCAAGTCTCACATGTGTGGAGTGTTTATAATTTACATGCATATGTTGTTTATGGAGTGGTTTATAATTTACATATATCATTTTACATGCTCTCTGGCTCAGTAGGGTATAGTTTTACCTACTTCACAGATTGAGATATGGGACCAAGATGTTGATTTACTTATAGTCAAAGGGTGGCATAGAGATGATGAGCCATTGCCTGTGTACACCACCAAGTTACCTGTCTCTCTTTCCATCATGAAAGAGTTGCTTCCATCCTACAGTCAGCAGAATGCATGCATAAGAGAGAAAAAATCCTAAAACAGAGACTGTCATCTGGAGTTCTAAACATTGAGTCAGCACCCATTTCCCTGTCCATTAAATGGAAGTAACATTGCCTTTGCTCTAATGGGTTTATTCAGAGAGTTGAATGTGGGTCCTGGAGTAGTTGTTAGTTTCTAGTATTTCTGGAGAGTAAGGGAAGATGTTAGAAGATACTAGAACAATGCTGCTGTTACTCATGTTGACTGCAAATATTTCATAGGCCTTGGGGAATTTTACTTAACTCTGAACTGTTTGTACTGTTCACAGAATATCATATGTCTTTGTCCAGTTTCTGTTGCTAAAACTAAATGCCCCAGGCTGGGTAATCTACAAAGTGTAGAGGGTTACATAGCTCTTGACTCTGGAGATTGGGAAGTCTAAGAGCCTAACTCAACATCTGATGAAGGCCTCTTGGTACATCATGAAAGACAGACATCACCTATGACCCAGAGCAAGCCTACCGGCTTGAGTCTCACTTCCTCTTCTTATATATCCACCAATGCCATCAAGAAGAACCCACCTTCAGGAGCCAGGGATATGGCTCAGTGGAATAAGTGCTTCCCTGGCAAGCACAAAGGCCTTTCAATCCCTGGTTCTGCCCAGAAAAAAAAAAGATCCCACCTTCAGAACTTTATCTAATCCCAATTATCTCCAAAGTCCCTAACATCAAATAATAGTAACATATAACTTTGGAGACTAAGATGAATTTAACTGAAAGATTAAAGTGAAAGCAAATTAAAACAAAAACATTAAAGTGAACGTTGGAAATTAAGCAAACTTTGAAGGCTCATTTTCAAATCATAGTACCATGGTTATGGGTCATTTCGTTCTTCTTTCACTAAAAAAAAAAAGAGTTCAAGAAATTGGCTGTTCAGGCAAATCATGGTCAGTCATCAGCAGGGATCATCAGAGAAAACTGATGCTAAGTCTGTTCTTCAAGCTCTTAGCGTGTGCCAAGCAGAGCCATTGCACCAGGAGGTGTGACATGTAAGGAAACCGAGGCAGAGATGGGAACCAACTCCACTTGCCCTCGATCCCCCTCAGCTTCCAAAGCCAGCTTTCTTAGTCACTCTGCTATATCATCATCCCCTGAATCAAAAATCAGAATCTAGCTAAATTCTAAATTTGGAAAGAAGACTTTCTTCTTCTATTCTCACTGGAGCTTTGATTTTGTTTCTTTTTTTTTCTGCTTTCCTATGCTGCAAAGCCCAACAGTGTTACACGTTCAAAGACTGGGGGAAAGAAAGGGGGCAAAGGAGAGGGGACCCTTGGCTCAGAAACAGCGAGAGGTCAGGGTGTGAGGAGCCCTCTGCCAAGCAACGTTAGCCTTCTGTGCAGGGCTGGCTGGAGCTCAAGAGAATGTGCGTGCGATCTGATGGTTTGGGAGTTCCTTGGTGGTAACTCAGTGTTCCTGGGGTCATCCTCACGCAGATTTTACAAAGTGCTCTCTGCTCTGATCTCATGGTGCTGATTTCCTCTGTCTTGGGTCTGGATTATTCTTGGGGTGATCCCTCTCAACTGCTTAACTTTGAACCTCCCTGCTGTTGTAGCAGCTCAGGATGTCATCCGAAGAACAGCTATTCTTAGCCTCTCCGTACCCAGATACTCTGCAAGGTCGCTAACATGAGCAATGTTTCCTGAGTGGAAACTGAGGTCTTAAGAGGCTCAGGAACTTGCCCAAAGGTACATAGGAAATAAGTGTTTTGGGCTAATCCTAAACCAGCCAAGGGGCTAGAAAGATGGCTCAGTAGAATAAGCACTTGCCTAGCAAGTGCAAGGGTCTGAGTTCAATCCCCTGTTCTGCCAAAAAAAAAAAAAAAAGCCAGCCAGCTCTAAGACACATCCAGCTCACCCATCTGTGCTGCCTCTCAGAGTGCAGACAGAGCTGCCAGCCTCTGGCTGTTGGCGAAAAGAGAAGTCTCTCATGGAGTGTTTGTGATTTCCTTGAGCTCACCTGTTATGGTTGGAGTATAGGTGTCCCCCCAAAGCCTCATGCAGTCATGGGGCAGCTTCTGGAGTTTTTTTCCTTATTGCTGTTCTTTTTTTTGGCAGAACTGGGGATTGAACTCAGGCCCTTGCGCTTGCCAGGGAAGTGCTTATTCCACTGAGCCATCTCCTGACCCCTGGAGTTTGTGATTGATTACTGTGTGGATGCTTTACCTGCTCTGGGGCAGATAATTTGCATTACAATGTAAGGTGGGAAGAGAAGCCAGCTGCTAGAGCTGCTGCCATTCCTTTCGTGCTTATTCTTTACGGCTGCCATGAGAAGTTGCTCTCTGCCATGTTGCCCGTCTGCCTTGGAGCCAGCCGAGTATAGACTGAAACCTCCAGTAACTGTGAGCTAAATAAACCTTTCCATCCTTCATTTTGGGTGTCGGGTATTTGTCCCAGCAATGAGAGAAGAGTGATTAAGACACCATTTTTACCCTGGGCCACCTGAGTAGACTGGAGGATTTGCACAGTTGCTTGAGAGTAGACACTCCTGGGTCACAACAGGCATGTCCTTGTAATTCTATCTAAGCCTAGGCTGCCACCTCCTAGAGGATCAGCTTGGTGAAGGAATGCCATTCTATTTGAGGGAGAAAAGACGGTAGAAACTGGACAGGTATCAGTGCAGCTCAGTTTCATTGTACTGTCATCTGCTGGCTGTGGGAGGGGTGTGGAGATTTGTTCCAGGCCCTCCTCAGCCATACAGATAACACAGTATGAATACCCTCAAATTCCTTATGTGAAATGGCTATGCAGGATTTAAATATAACCTATGCGATCCTATCCTATGCTTTAAATCACCTATACATTGCTTACAATACCGAATGCTGTGTAAATGCAATGCAATGTTACTGTATTGATTAGGGAATAATGACAAGAATAAAGAGCTGTGTGGATTCAGTACAGATGCATTTTTTTTTCCTGGATTTGGGATTGAAGCCAACATCTTAAACTTACGAGGTGAGTATTCTACCACTAAGCTACACTCCAGCTCAGTAGAGTAGAGACAGAATTTTTTTGTTTTGTTTTGGTGCTGGGCCTTCAACTCAGGGTTTTGCACCTATTAAGCAAACTCTGCTCTTGAGATACATCCCCAGTCCTCAAATGTAATTTTAAAAAACTTTTTGATCCAAGGTTCTTTGAATCTGTGAATGCTGAAGACAAGCTGTCCATGATTCTCTTTCCAAAAGATCAGGAGGGAGATTCAGCATTTTTAATGTGCGCAGATCCCTGAGATATCTTCATTTTTACATTAGTGCATGATTTCCATAGTGGCTGGACTAATTTACATTCCTACCAACAGTGTGGAAGAGTTCTCTTTTCCTGTATTCTTGCCAGCATTCATTGTTTTTTTGTATTCTTGATGACAGCCATTGTGACTAGCGGGAGATGGAATCTTTATGTACTTTTGATTTGCATTTCCCTGATGACTAAACATGTTGAGTGTTCTTTTGTCCCAAGATGTCATCTTTAAAATTTTTTTTTAAAAAATTATTTGTTTTTCGTACTAGGAATGGAACTCAGGGCTTTGCACTTACCAGGCAGGTGTTGGTGCCAGTGAACTATATCCCTTGCCCTTGAGATGTCATTTTTAAAGGAAAAAGAGAATCGATCAGTGGATTCAGCAGAATTCATATAACACATATATGAAGCAGCATATTCATATGAAAAGACCAAAAAGTTCCTGTGGGCATTCAAGGGCACATGCATGCCTGGAAGATGATATTTCATACTTGGGCTACTTGGCAAGGTGGAATGGAGTGGTGGGCAAGGAGAGCTCGAGCCTTTTATAACTATTTTCATTTTAATTATTTTTAATGGTGCTGGGAACAGAACCCCGGGAATTGGGTATGGTGGGCAGGCACCAAGCTGCATCCCTAGTGCCAAGCAAAATAGCATTGTGGATGACTATTGCAATTTTTTAAAATTTATTTTTATTTTTTATTTTTTTGCAATACCAGGGATTGAACTCAGGACCTTGCGCTTGCCAGGTAAGCGCTTATTCTACTGAACTATCTCCCTAGCCCCCAACATTATTTTTTTATTTTGACTACTGCAGTTTAAATGACAAGCTTAATCCGACAGTTAAAAAAGAAAAAGCCACTCAGTTCTATAGCTGCCACCTGAGGGCTGCCATTTGACAAACCATGTTTATATCTTCTGAATACCTGAGACCCAGGACTTTTGTCTGAAGCTCTGGAGCTTGGTTTCCAGAAATAGCAGAGGTGGAAACTCTGCTAGGCTCCCAGTGTCTTTGCCTTTGAGTCAAGGCTGGTGATCTCTTTCTTCTAGGCTTCGTCCTTCTTTTACTTCTTCTCTTACACTTCTTTACTTCATTACTTTTAGGGCAGCAAAGGCTTGGAGGTTCTTTGCTCCAGACCTATTTGAATTTGACCAGAGAGTAAGAGTGCCATTCTGGACAGAAGGAGGCTTTGGGCTCTGCTTCTGCCACCTGCTTCCACTGTGCGCTGCCCCAAGGCAACAGTAGACTCTTCTGTAAATTGTGCTCAATCTTGCCAAGCAGGTGGATCTTTCTAAAAGGGCATTCCTTTTCATTCATGAGACATGGGATTAAAGATACTGTGTTTCCCCTTTACCTTAATCTCCAATAATCCCCAATAATCTCCCTGCTGAAAATGGCCAAGTCTCCAGTGGGGCTGATTCACACTTCCCCTGGCATGGGCATTCAGGTGTTTGCCCGAGCAGTCTCCTTGGGATTCAGCTCCAGTGTTTGAATGGGACTCATGACCTGCTAAATTGATCTGATATCAGAGGAAACTTTTGGTCTCTGTCTTGGTTGTGTAATATAACCTTGATCCTCATATTCTAAGGGTACCAATCCACACAACCAAGCAGAGGATGCCACTTCTAACTTTTCTTCTTCTTCTCCCCCTGGAGTGGCAAGGAAGCCCAGACCTTCTTGTTGGACACTGAAGTCACATAACACAGTAAATAATTTGATGACAAACCAACAAGATGGGCACATTTGAGGAAGATTTGGAAGACTGAAAGTATGGTTCCCTTGGAAATAATGACATTTTATTTTGATATAATTGATGACATTCCAGCCATACCTGGAAAGAATCTTTATTTCCTAGTATAAATATGTAACTGATGACCCCTCCTTGACAAACCAGCCCAGTACAGAGACCAGGACACAGATTCTAGAGGCAGGACAATGTGAGTTCACATCTCAGTTCTGCCACCACTTTGGAGGATATAGTCATCTCTGAGTCTCACTATCCTTACCAGAAAAGTCAGTTTGTGATAATTGTCCCCATAGATGTGAAGCTTAAGAAACTACATATAGATACAGATACAGATGCAAATATAGATCTGATGTGTTAGTGGTTGATACATTGTGTCACCTTGAGAAGTCAAAGGCTTGCCTGGATCTGCTCAGCAGTCCCAATCCCTAGGGTTACTCAGCACAAAAATGATACACAAGGGAGTTGAGGGGGTATTCTGTGCCCCACTTCCTCAGAGGAGCTCCGATTTTTGCAGCCACTGCCACTTCCTTGGAAGAGCTCTGGCCTTCACAGTCAGTGTGGAAGGAAGGGAGAGAGGCTTGACAGATGCTGAGCTGCTGTTCCTTCCTCTTCTTTTTGCTGTTCTCTGCTGCAGTGAACTGCTGCCTTCTGCCATGTGTTGCTCTGCCTTAGAGCCAGTTGAGTGTGGACTGAAACTTCCACTAACTGTGAGCTAAATAAACCTTGCCTTCCTTCATTTTGCGTGCCAGGTATTTTGCCCCAGCAACAAGTGAAATGTAACCAAGACAGACACATACTATGTTCTCAATAAACTGCAGCTGCCATTATATTATCATCTCTGATGTAAGGGCCAGAGAGATAGCTCAGTAGAATAACAGCTTGCCTGGTAAGTGCAAGTGCCTGAGTTCAATCCCCGGTTCCGGAAAAAAAACAAGAAAAAAACAAGTGATGTAAACTCAGTTCCAATAGGATATAGAAAGAAAAGGAAATTTATTGTCTTATTTAACTGAAAGGTCTAGAATCTTCATGATTTAATCTAGGTGATCACAACCTAGTGTTGAGGAATCTGACTCTCTTTTTCCTCTCACCTAGCTTCATCCAGGTGATGGTAGAGAAAGACACCAGTACATCTAAATTTATTTCTGTTAATTTAGTTGAATAATTCTAAGAGAAAAAAAGGACATCTTTGCCAATAATTCAAGCTAATCATCAGATTACTCTAATTGGAAATGTTTAAGTAGTTCATCTTTCTGTGGCTAAGATGGCCACTACGTCTGAGTGTTGGTATATTTAGGTCATGTATTGGTCTTGTGTCCGTATGAATGAAAAAGAGAATTATCAGGAAAATCTTGTGGAGACCTGGTAAATAGTTGCTGTTATCAGAGGAGGGATAACAGACTTTAGACAAGCAAAACCAATATACTCCCTTGACTAGGGCATAGTTTTAGTTGATTCTGTAAGTGCAAAGTTGAGTCAACCTTGAAAGAGTATAAGATTATTGAACGATAGAAACTTGCTATTAATTTCTCCTCTTCCTCCCATCCCCCTCTTGCTTTTCCTTTCCTTCCTCTGCTGGAGATTGAAACCAGGGCCTTACCCAGCCTGAGCACATACACCATACCACTGAGTTATATCTCTAGCACCTTGCTATTAATTTCTTTAGCTGCTTGTAAGTCTTCTGATATCATGGTTTTTCAGAAATTGACATGAGTGACTGAGTTAATATGTACTTTTTAATAAGTATACAAGAATATCACTTGAAACTACCCATTGTCCTAAACTGCCAATGATTACTCAAGTTCGAGTTTTAAAAGTAACTAGAATGAACTTCTAGAAAATATTTTCAGCTCTTATTTATTAATGTGTTAGAAACTTAGAAGACATCCCATATTCCCAACCTACTATAGGGTATGTTTCCCTAAGACTTTTGAAGCTCACTGTTTATTAAGTACTTTTTTTCCTCCAGTACTGGGGATTTGCTTGCCAGGCAAGTGCTTATTCTACTGAGCTATCTCCCCAGCCCTGCGTAGCTTTGCAGGCAGAACTTCCTGAAATATCAAAAGGTTATTTTTTCGTTAGAGAACAAAGGATTTGATTTATTCCATTCACCAGTGAGTGCTTTGAATGGGGGAGGGGAAGACCCATCCAAAGGGCATCATAAATCCACAAACAGCTAATACAAAACAGAATGCAGATGCCATGGAAAATGTACAAGGTGCTGTGGAAGATTCAGGAAAAGATACTAAACATTTTGGAAGTTTAAGTTCCTTCATGAAAGGTGGTGTATTGAAATGCGTTTGGAATGGTGTGATTTCTGTTGGTGGACATTTTTTGGCAGAATGAATCTGGTCTTGAGGTTCAAGTGGGCAAAGAGTTTCTTTTTAAGGCCCCAAAATAAGTGGTACTAAATTTCATAGCAAGTTTTTGATCTCCTAAAATGTTCTCACAAGCATTTTCTACAAAACAGAGAACCCACCTTCTCCCATTCACTTGCTACTGATTTGGGACTCAGTTTAGATGGGCGACCTGCCTTGTAATGAATGTTTGCTGGCCTTTCCTGCCTCCCAGACATCCCTGAGCTGTGTATAGTGGACTTTGTGGCTTGGTCTAGGGAGTTAGACTGAAGGTATTGCAGGTTTCAAAATCTCACTATTCATGGTGCTATGTAACTTTAACATTACTTATAAGTAATGGATCATAACTCATTAGCGGACTACCACAAGACAAGACTTCTGCTTCTCAAGCTTATGGGAGCTCAGGACCCAGCAAGACTCTGTCATTAGTTTGGTTCCCTAGCAATCATGTAGATTGGGATTTCTGACAGTCTCTGAGACTGCTTTTTTCACTCTGTGTACTTTTATCTCTGGCCCACTACTACATGCCTTAGAATGTCTTTCACTGTGGTTTTATTGAAAACAAAACAAAACAAAACAAAAAAAACTTTCCTCATCTCTTGCTCTGTCATATCCAGATTGAAAGGCAGCCTAAGCAGGAGAGAATTCTTCAGGCCAGAGCATGGAACTGGAGTTTTGGGGCTCTTGGGATTTAATTTCTTCCATGGCACGGCTGCTGCTAGGGGTTTCGTCAGGTACTTTTGCTCTCTTAGCTGTGAACTCTCTGTTTCTGGAAAAGACTAGATTCTTCTTGGAGCAGGGACATATTCTCCTTCTTAGGTTCCCTATCCTGAGACCCTTAATGCATAGAGCCCTGGGTCATCTTAAAGCTTAATTCAAAAGAGATGGGACCAAGAACCCATATCAGGTTAGTGGTGCTCCAGGGACCCCTGAAGTCTCCCCTGTACATCAGGCATTGGCATCAGTCTTAAAATTAATCTTTTAGTTACCAAAGCTTGTATGCACTTATAATGTACAGCATGATGCTTTGAAATATGCACACATTGTGGGATGGTTAAATCTAGTGAATTAACATATGCATTACTGCACATGTTTATCATTTTTCAGTGGTGAGATCACTTAAAGTCTCTCTTTAGTTATTTTCAAGTGCAATACTTGGCTTTCTGTGCCTGTGAATTGAAGAGATGTTTTAAAATCTGTTTGTTCTTAACATGTACAGACTTTTCATGTCAATATTCTCTAAATAATATGCTACAACTACTAACACGATTGATATATTATATTAGGTTTAGTAAGTAGAGATGATTTAAAGTATGAGGATGTGCATAGGTTTATGCAAATGCAGCATCCTTGGGTTTGGCTTACCTTGAGATTGCCTGGGACCAGTTCCCTACGGATACCATAGGCCTGCTGTTATTAATACAATCATCATGCTGTAGGCCTCCCGAATCTATTTCTCTTGCCTAATGAAATGTAATTTTTGGCTGACATCCCACCATCCTGCTAGTCTTTATCAAGTCCCCTCTATCCTCTCTCTTTTTAGCCAGGTCCTGGTTCCAGGGGCCCCTCCCCACTCTGTTGAGCCCATCAGACTTCCTGAGGGCATGAGTGGGTGGTAGGTGATGGGGAAGCACCTGGAGGAATGTCTCTGAACCTGGGGACTCTCTTACCATCCCAAAGGGGAGAGCTGACCTTACAGCCAAAATTGCTGGCATACCATTTGCAACTGTGCCAACCTAAATACTTTTTATATAGAAAGCCCACACATTCTTCCTACGAAAGCCACCAACCTAAATGAGGTTAGAGACCTCCTGATACAGATGCATTTAACATGAGAGAAAAGCAAACGCAGGATGCTCTGTGGGTGTGCACTCCTCAGGCTGAGGCCACAAGAAGGTGCCAAGGTGACAGAATTATAAGATTGTTGTTTTTTTTTTTTTTTTTTTTTTTTTTGCAGAACCAGGGATTGAACTCAGACCCTTGTGCTTGCCAGGGAAGTACTTACTCCACTGAGCCACCTCCCCAGCCCCCGGTGACAGAATTATAGCCAAGAAGAGGGAAGGATCTGTGGCCACAGCCTGGCTAGAAACATTGCTGGAGGAAAGGAGGGAGCTGGTGATTGCAGGACAAGGGGTCCAGAATCAGTACCCGTGTGCTGCACTTCCTTTTTTCTTCTTCTGTAGGCAGAGTTAGAAGATTGAGTGGGGTGTTTGGGAAGGCTGCTCCGAGACATCCCAGAAAGACTAGGTGGTCCCTGGCAGATGCCCTCTGAGCCACTAGGACAGTTCTGTGGGCACAGGTGAAGGGTAGCATATCAGGAGAGTAAACAAGCAAATGTGCATGTGGGTGCATGTGTGTGGGTGCATGTGTGTATGTGAACACTTATGTGTCCTGAGACATATGAACATTTGGAGCGCATGAATTCCTTGGCAGCTAGTGAATGAACCGTAGTGGATTTTCCTACGTTACTTGTGGGGACACGCCACGCTGGGGTCTACATAGCTTCCTGAAGTTCTTGGCAAATCCACCCAGCTCTAGGGCTCAAAGCTGGAGAAACCACATAACTATCAGCTGCGGGGAAACCTTGTTGAATGTGCTTTGTTTTGTTCTGCAGCACTGAGGATGGAACTCAGCACCTTTGCACTGAGCTATGTCCCCAGTGCTCTTTAACAATTTTAAGACAGGTTTTCACTGAGCCATGAAGTTGTCCCAAGTGGGCGTGAGCTTCATAATCCTCTTGCCTTACTTCTCACCACAGTGCTGGGATTACAGGTGTGCACCCCCAGGCTTGGCTTGCTGAATGTTCTCATAAACCTGACTCTATTGATCCCATAATACCTCTTGGGATAAGCAAATTAGGAAGGTTTTATCTTCTCTCTCTCTCTCTCTCTCTCTCTCTCTCTCTCTCTCTCTCTCTCTCTCTCTCTCATATTTTCATGTATTATATGGTGAGTGCAGAGAGCTTTGGTCTGAAGCTAAAGGTCTGACCTACCTTTTGGAACACTTTTTACCTCCTTCATGATTTGTCAACCCATGAAACAGCTTTGCCAGGGAATTATGGCCACTTGCATATAGCATCTCTTTTGTAGTACCAGTTGTGATTCTAGTAGCTCAGACCCAAGGACAAGGCATTGGCTTGAGAAGCTCTCAGGGACAGAAAATTCAGCATACATGTTTCAGCTCAAGGTGTGCCGGTTTGGGGAAAAACCCCAAAGCTTAGACCGTGGGACATGGCTTTTTCCCTCAGTCTTCTCAAGCTGTCCTTGTACTTCATTTCTTACTCAATCTGAGTATCTTGAGCACCCCATTCTCCTGGAGTGGATGTTCATATGTCTCAGGACAGAAGATGAGTGAGAAGCATGGGCAGTTTGTTGGTAGCCGGGGCTGTGGAGAGATGTGAGGGAAGAGGTCCAGGTGGCATTTTGAACACTGTATCTTACTTCCTTTCTCACTATTCACTCCCAGCCATGATCTCCTGGGCTGCCATAGGCCCAAAGCAACAAGGACAGGCACAGAACCCCTGCAACCATGAGCCGAGTCAGCCTTTCCTCCTTTTAAGCTGCTTACCTCAGGTGTTTGTTATCTTGCCAAAAAGCAGACTGAGAACATTTGTTACATGGACGTACTAGAAGGAACAGATTAGAAAGTCAGCCCAGAGTCTCCAGCTTACAGAGATTACAGAGCAGAGCCTTTTCCACTATTTTAGAGATGGATTTGTCTAAAGAGAGTTACAAGTATTTTAAAAAAATCTACTTTTATTGTCTGTCCGTAGAGGCAGTTCCTTCTGACTGGGACTTTGCTAGTAATGTGGCCTATAGCTTTTCATTCCATTGGGGCAGCATGGCCCTGCGGTGGTTTTGAGGGTCCCAAGGATTCTATCATCTGAAACATCAAGCAGTGTGGTGGGATACAGGGGATTTGGCTGGGTGAGGCATAGCCAGGTCTCGGTTCATTTTTTACCTGATAACCTGCTGGCAAAGTATCTTTAGAGAGTTACCAGAACTCCCCAAATTTGGATTCCTCCTCCGTGAAGTTAAGACAGTAACCATGAAATAATCATGGGATTATTTCAAATCATAATGTACATTAAAAGCATTTAGCTGAGCGTCTAACATGAGTAAGCACTCAGTAGATGTTAGCTTGTTACTACTGTTATTTTAGATAGTTGTCAGCTTCCTGTACTTTGAGATTTGAGGCAAAAACTGGCCAAGAATAGTATCATTAACTACTCCAAGTTTGAGATCAATAAATGTCATATTTTACCCTAAATTTCCTGAATGTTCACGTAAATAAATTATTTATTAAAGTCTGCCCTTAAAAATACCCAAATTAAAGGAGAACATCTCAGATGAATCAGTATATCTATTTTATTTACTTCACCAGAATAGTTTTGTTTAATTACCAGATTATAGCTAATAGTTTGCTTAAAGGAACATGGAGACCTCAAAAGAGGCAAAGTAGGAAAAATAGATGACTTTGTTTTTCTGTGTGACTGAGGCTGGGTCTTTCTGAGTACTCATTGTCTTTGGAACTAATTGGCTCCTTTATGCCACTCCAACTGTATCCTTGTTCGCTTGTAAAACCAGAGGCATAGGGACCGGGAAGATGGCTCAGTGGAATAAGTGCTTCCCTGGGAAGTGCTAGGGCCTGAGTTCAATCCCTGGCTCCACAAAAAAAAAAAAAAAAAAAAAAAAAAAAGCCAGAGGCATGTTGAGGGAATAGACCACGTCCTGCTCATCTCTATTCCTTAGCATGCAATGAGCATTCAGGGATTATTTGTTATAAGAAATGTCATTGGTGAATGGATGAATGATTGCCCTACCAACTGAGGAGAGGTGAATAAATGAACAGAACTCAGCTTTTCTAGTAAGAAGAACTCCAGAGGGTGGAGAAAGCAGGTGTTACATTGATTAATGAAGATGCAGTGGGGTATTACTATCTCTAATGAAACTATGTGCAGGCAGGACTACTGAATTGGGATGTGAGTGCTCTAAGTCCTGGGGGACTCCCAAAAAGAACACAGGTTAAGTTGAGTTTAAGGGAACCCCATTCCAATACTCAAGTTCTACAATGACTCCCTAAGAATTGCTGCCTAAAGTTGTGCTGTGAGGCGCTTTCTATGCAGAGCACTCTTTGTTCCATCCCCTAAATTGGCCAGGGAAAGTCATACCACCTCTCACCCATTCTGAATCTCAGCATGGCCCTTGCTCTGGAGGGTAAAATTATTTGGAGCAAGAGGGTTGTGTTTTAGCACATTGGTGCTGGTGAACCTCTGTAAATGGACATGAGAAATTGGTGTCTATTATGAGTTCAGTGTTCTGGAAGCAAAAGCTGACACAGAATATGGGGTGCCAGTGTTATAATTTGCGTCTCGTTGTCCCCCCAAAGCTTCTGGAGTTTGTGATTGATTCATGATCCAATGCTGGGGTTATGGGTGTGAGTGCTGTGGGGCAGATACTCTGCACTACAATGTAAGGTGGAGAGAGAGGCTAGCTAGCTGCCTAAGTTGCTGCCCCTCCTTTTGCTCTCTGCTCTTTGTCACCACTATGAATGGCTGCTGCCTTGGAGCCAGCTGAGTATGGACTGAAACATCCACTGACTGTGAGCTAAATAAACCTTTCCTTCCTTTTTTTTTTTTTTTTTTTTTTCTGTGTCAGGTTTTTGTCCCAGCAATGAGAGAAGAGCAACTGAGACAGCAAGATATTTATTGGACGTAACACCTGCCAAGGGACAGAGAAAGAAGCAGGACTGGGGAGAAGAAGTTAAGTCACTATGCAGACCTTACAAAGGCATAGTTGGCCTACGGGGAGTACTGGAGCAAGTATAGGGCAGAAGAAAAGATTAACTGGCCCTGCTACCACTGAGGCTGACCCTGGACATGGGCAGTTGGAGGTATCTGCATGCCTCACACCCATAGCTGGGTAGCAAGGACTTTCTTGGAGGGGATCTGTGTGGGGCATCTCTGTGCCTGCCCCATGTCCCTGTGCAATATGCAGATCTGCTAAGAGTGAAGGGCAGTGTTCAGAAAAGACCTATTTTGGCCTGCATTGAGATTTTATGAATTTAATCTGCATTGAGATTTTATGAATTTAAAATGTTTGATAGGTGAAGAATTTCTTTTCAACAACCTCTCTTCTTCTATCGTTTAGATAATGTCAAAGACTATGCCTCCAACACATCAGTCTCACAAAGAAAAGAGGGCATCTCTAAGCAAGAGTGAAGATGTCTTCTTTCTTTTTTTCTTTTGTATTTAGTACAGGGTCTACAGGGTCTCACTACACAGATTGGACTTGTAGGGATCCTCCTGTTTTCAGCCTCCCCAGAGCTGAGATCACAGGCACGTGCCACCACACCCAGTCTAAATCGCCACCTCAGCGTGCCCCAGGGGCAGGACTGGCACGGCACATGCTGAGAATCCAACCCTGGTCCATGCACCTGCCTAACAGATTCTGTTTTCTAGAAGCAGCGAACTCACAGTTCCATGCTGTGGTTTCTCAGGTGCCCTCTAAGATGGACAACTGGTCTACCCACCTTTTGTCTACACAACCATCTCTCATCCTGGAATCAGAATTCAAAAAAAAAAAAAAGTGAGATGATTGGGAAGAGATATGCTCTAACACTTTTATTTGAAAATGAAGTCTTTTTCTTTTGCTAACTGAAGAGATCTTGTTTGGCTAAAATATAGACTGTCTTGCCAACTGGGTTACATGGCAGGCATTTCCATGAACTGAGTGATCCATGTCTCAAAGGCCAAGGTTCTGATGAGAATATATTTTTAACATGTGATGAGATAAAATAGTTCTATTAAAATTGTATTAGCTGGAAGGGAAAGTGAGGAGTAACTGCTAATGGGTGCAGGGTTTCTCAGAGTGTTGAAAGTGTTCTGGAATTAGAAAGTGTTGGTGATGGTTGCACAACTTTATAAAAATACTAAAACCCAGGAAACTGTACACTTTGAAAGAATGACTTTTATTGTATGTGAATTGTATGTCAATGTGTAGAGTATAAAACTGTATTGGTAAACCTACATTAAAAACATAAAACATTTTAATTTTCCCAGTTCTTTCCATTTAAACAAGGAGTCTCTATATAAATGAGTGGCAGGTGGGATCGCCAGCCAGCTGAGAAGTTTTGATACAGTCTTTTTTTGGTAGATTTCCCAGAATCAGGACAGTGAATAACTAATGACTTGATAACACATAGGCTTTCATGTCTCACGCTTTCCATTTTTTTCTTTTGATCAAGTTGAATGAGAACCAAATTGATTTGCCAGCTGGTCGTCCACTACTAATTTTTGCTAATAAATTATTATGTAATTTTTGGCATTGTGATGCTTCTTTCATTCATAGTTTGAATTTTGAGAGAACAAAGTTTCTTAGAGTTTTCTCCCTCAAAATATAAAGTAGGGATAAAACTGATTTTGAGTTTCATCAATGAAAAA
The DNA here is from genome assembly GCA_004027165.1 of Ctenomys sociabilis. Classification (NCBI taxonomy): domain Eukaryota; kingdom Metazoa; phylum Chordata; class Mammalia; order Rodentia; family Ctenomyidae; genus Ctenomys; species Ctenomys sociabilis. Next base: position 48,595 of record PVKA01015156.1, read on the forward strand.
GTGTCTTTTCAATTATTTATAAAATGTATACCTATTTTAGTTTGAATCAGAATATTATCAAAATGATAATTTGGCCTGAAACTTACAGGTTTATAGTGATAACAAAATTAAAAGTTCAGTTTTTTTGTATGGAGTATAAAAGATGTTAATGATTACTATTTATGAAAACAATTTAAACATTAAAAGCATATGACAGCTACTAAGAAGTACAAAAACAGCACAAATGGAATGAAAATATGAACTCAGAGAAGAAATGGAACAATTGGCCAATAAGGAGGTAGTTTTACCCTTTTTCTTATGTTGGGAGGATATCTCCCAGAAGGCGATCTCTCACTGAGCTACACCCCCAATTATCTTATGCATTTTTAAAAAATTGATGGTGATGTGTACAAAACTGCAAAATTGCTCTGGTACTTTGTTTCCATTGCAACATTTAGGAGAAATGGTATAATGCTAATATGCACAATATTAATAGTATCTTCTGCAACTATTTAAAGTTACAGTGAGTTTGTTTTTAATGCCAACCATCTGAACATTCTGTAAAAACAATGCCTGAGCACAACTTTTAGCATGCATACACATACAAAAAAAAATTGGAGGCCACTGACACTGGGGCTCCAGGAGGGCACCTGACTCCGCTGGGTGGGTGGAGCTTTGCAGAGGAGGTGACTGGGAGCCGTACCTTGACAGACGGGGGACGGTGTCTCAGGCGAAGGGGGCCTTGCCCCTGCCAGCCCAGGGAGGCTGATGTTCTAGGGTCAAGGCCGAGTCCTGGCACACCGACTGGCATGCTCATTAGCATAACTTTGAACCTCATGAGTGAGGCAACTAACATCATGGGACCTGAGCAAGGGGAACAGTGAAGTGGAGCATCAGCAATCTCACTTGAAGATGACCTTGGGGACTACAAGCAATACTCTGTGCATTGTTCTCTGCTCTCTCCTTCTGTTGGCCAAGGCATAGCACCTCTGTCATTATCCAGCCGCATCATGAATTAGCGTGGCTCCAAATCCCCATTCCCCTCCTTTGGCCCCAATTACAATTCCAGGGCTGAAGAGAACAGCACAGCTTGTTCATTCCCATCTTCCCAGAAGTCAGCCTGGCATTTTCCACCCCTGTGATCCATGGAGTCAATATGATGAGATTGGATCTGGAAAACTGACAGGAATAAATTTGTGAAGAGTAGAATCAGTCTTCGTTTTTTTGCCATCTTAGAAAAAAAAAATTTGATAAAGTTGGGGGAGGGGATCAAGTGAGGGTGAGGTTTGGGGCACGGGAGTTTCCAATGAACTTGCAAAGCAGCTCAGGCCTTTTCACCTTCTGGGCTGAGTTCAGGAGTCTGCAGTTGTCTTTGGGGAAGAAAATTTGGGCTACAGACCTCAAAATAGTGTTTGTATTGAATGTGGAGCCGCAAAGCAGGCACTGAAAGAGTTCTCACACTTCTCGAAAATGCCTCGATGGGAGCCCGTGTAGGCTGGGCTGTCCCAGCACAGCTTTGGGGCAGGGTCTGTCCAGGTAAGACCTTCAGGGCGGGTGTCTGCCTCCCACTTTCAGTAGATTCTGCTTTTATGCATATTTATTTTCAAGTGTGTATCCAGATGTGTGGGTTTTCTGGAGGGGATCTGGGAGGAGGGAAGCAAATGTGGCTGTGTGGAATGTTTTGAGCCACAGCCACCGAGATCCAGAGGAAAATAGTTTACTTTTTCCAGCCTGCCCAGATGGACCGTGCGTGTGGGTTGTTAGCTCTGGCAGTGGCTGCTGGGTTCTGTAAACATCGCTGTGGTCCTCGCCCCCAGGACATCGTGTGGACTGTCATGCCTTACTGCCTAATTGGCTTTCGCTGAGGGCCAGGGCTGCGTCTTTCTGGTCTCTCTTGTTCTAGGGGGAAGCATCAGGAATGGGAGAAGAGTTCTTTGGCTCTGTCTTGTAAAGTCCATTCGTCCATTTCCCAGTGACCTAACCTAAGAGCCAAACGGTCTTCAGTTCCAGAGGACGATCTCGATGGCATCTGTGGGTCAGACGGCAAGTTCAATGAGCTGCTTAAGCTGCATCTGAGAGAAAGCCCTGGAAACCAAGGCGCCTCTAGCTCTTTCCTCTGGCTCCCTTTCCCCATAATCGCT